>JAASGO010000177.1:0-39413 GCA_023334245.1 Globisporangium cederbergense | reverse complement strand
TTCGGTACCCCTCCAGGCCAGAGGCACCTCGCAGGTGTCCTAGCAGCAGCAGCAGAGCTCCGGCACCAAGGCGGCGACCCAACCGTCGGGATGAAAGACCAGCTTGAACGCTGCAACGCCGTGGCCGCCCTCGTCGGGTGGTAAGAGTACGAGCTCTGGCGGCAAGATCTCGACCTCGACTTCCAACACCAACAACTGAAATAGTGCAACTCAGAGCGGCGGTAAGGCTTTGACCAGCACCAACGACGCGAAGACTCCATGCCCTCCGAGCAGTGCTCCAAGCAATTCCGACGGCAAGACTTCGAGAAACTCTACTCCTAGTGTGATCGTGATCTCCAAGGGCTCCTCCGCTCCGGTATCCTCTGGAACTACCGGTGGCAAGACAGATACGCAGGCGAAGACTCCGTGCCCATCAACGACCGCCCCGATTACTAGCGGCCAGATGTTGACCTCGTCTCCAACTTCGCCGACTGAGGCGCCAACCCCTGCTCCAACCACTGAGGCTCTGACTCCAGTTCCGAGGACTGAGATTTGAACTTCAGTCCCAACGACCGATGCTTCTGCAACTGCTGTCTCAACTCCAGATCCGTCGGGTCAGAGCGCAACTCATTCGACTGTCACTGACAGCTCAAGCACCAACAGCTCCAGTACGACCACTACCAGCAGTGATGACGCTTACAGTGGCACCATAATGCCAGTCTCGGACGACTCTGCGGTCCAGAGCTAGTCGACGGTAGCTCCAACGACTGCTCCGACGGCTGCGGCCCAACTTCCGCTCCGAGTGTCACGCCAGTGACGACTGTCAGAGGAAACAGTGGCAACATCAGTAGCGGCGCCTCCAAGACGCCCTGCGCTTCGTCGTCGGCCCCCGTGGGCGGAGCTACCAGCAGCAGCAGTAGCAACAACAACAACAACAACGCAGCCACTAAGTCCCCCGTCATGACCACGGTCGCCCCAACGTCTGCGCCTGCCTCGGGAGCTTCGGCTGTCGAGACGCCGTGCCCTCCGAGCTCTGCTCCGACTGTCAGCAGAAACAGCGGAGCCAGCAACAACAATCGGAGCGCCAACAACAACGGCAAGAGTAACAATGCTGCGACTCCTTGTCCATCGTCATCGTCCGCTAACGATAACAACCAGGACAGGAACAACAAGAGTAACGGCGTGGCCACCGTCCTCGTCCTCGACGACCAGCACGGACTTCAGCGGCCTCTCCTCCACCTAGACCAAGAGCAACGGCAACGGCGCTGTTCATACCTACTAAGGCGAAACTCGAGGCCTGAGCTTCTCCCTTCATGTCTGCGTGTGGATCTGCATGACAATTTGCCGTCTTCTGCATACAACAGCAAATGCATGCTGTCTTCACTTTTGTTTTGCTCTAAACCCTCTCTTGTGTGCTTGGGATTCAGTCTTTAACCACACTCCTGGTACTTCACTGGAAGCCTCTCACTGCTTCTCATGAACGAGAGCAACTGCTGGCATAGCAGGCGCCACAGTGTGGGGGATATCCAGTGAGTCAGCCCGCGGCGGCGGTGCCTCATCCCCTTCGGCGTGGTTTCCAGCGAGGCTCTGAATCCTTTGGTCGTGCTTCGCTCTTGAGCTCCTCGACGCTCTCGCTCGCTCCCAATGCAGCATTCGTCCCAGAGAAGAAAACTTCGGTTGGATCCCTGGTCACTAGCAGCCCACCAGCTGGAGGAAAACGACACGAGCAATAGTTGTGTGACAGCACTGCGGGTGACAACTATCCAGGGTACTTACTAACTATGCATTGCCGCGGGCGTCGCTGCGGTCCCTGACTACTAATATAGTAGCAAGCAGGCGTCGTCCAGTGGTTGGCGCAGCAGTAAGTACAGTGACGCGCAGTAAAAGTTAGAGAGCCTCGCTAATGAGAACCTCGTTGGTATTGCTGACGAGCTGACTTCTCTCGGGGCTCGCTCTTCATGAGGAGCAATCGTAACGGCACAGACTGATTATTGACTGGTGGGCTGAGTTCATCTCCGATCCCTTGAACCGGATTTCGGGAGGCGCATTGACCGATTGATTGCCGATAAGATCCGCTGAGGGCAGATGGCACCCTTTGTAACCAAACTCTCACAGCTCACTGAGCAGCTCACGAAGAATCTTTGAACGGCGCAGGCTATCGGTCGGTCGAAAAGCTTGGAGCAAAGAAACCAGGCAGGCAGGTCGTTGATGGATTGGCTTTGCTGCATAATGAGAGCGTAGCATATCATTTTCGGGTAAAGGCCCCGATGGCATGAGATGAGAGGTGCCGCTCGTGATCGCATAGGATTTCCATTCAGAGGAGCGTGGCTGCACACAATTTCCTGTGTACTATCGGCTAGTGGACTGCGCCAGTCCGTCCGAGTAAGCAAACAAACAGATTGATCCTGCTGATGCAACGACATAGTCAGAGCCTCAGCATGTGGATCCATTGGGAACAGAGTAGAGGACGGTCGGTGCCCCTGGACGCGAAGAGTCAGAGGGTGGATCGGTTGAGCTCTTAGCTTGTAACAGAGAGAGCTCCTGGTATCCATTGATGGTGGAGAGAGGGCGTCGCCTCTACTGTTGTACCAAGTACTGTACGAACGAAGCGCCCTCCGTTGCTGGACGAGCTGGGTTTCGCACCGAAGAGCTCCTCACTCTATGGCATACTGTACTCTAACAGCGAAAGAGACTCCTTGTGCACCCACCCATCCTTCGTTGTAACCGAACGCTCGAGGCACACAGAGCAGGGCAGAGCATCAAATTCCGAGCTTTGTCCAGGCTGAGCTCTGTTCTCATTCCTCAACTTGCCTCGCCGAGCTCACAGCTTCAACGCGCTACCAACCTAGCCTTCCCAGCTACCAAACAACTCAGTTCTTCTCAAGCACCTTCAGCTCCAGGATCTCAAATCATGAAACTCGCGTGCATCTTTGTCCACGTTGCCCTCGTTGCGATTGCAATCGGTTCGATTGTGGTGCCTACCGAGGCAGGAGGGTACTCGCAGCTGTCCCAACAGAACACCGGCACCGCCTCGTCGACCAAGACGTCGAGCAACTCGGCGACTCCGTGTCCCCCGTCTTCTGCAGGTAAGAGCGTCAGCACCACGTCGACTGGCAACAGTGGTGGAAAGATCTCGACCTCGACCGGCACCAGCGGCAAGACCTCGAGCGCCGCGACGCCTTGCCCATCGACCAGCACAAGCTCCGGAAAGACCTCGACTGGCAACAGCAGTGGCAAGACTTCGACTGGTGTCAGCACCACGTCGACTGGCAACAGCAGTGGCAAGACTTCGACTGGTGTCAGCACCACGTCGACTGGCAACAGTGGTGGAAAGATCTCGACCTCGACTGGTGGCAAGTCGTCTACCAACTTCAATAACTCCAACTCCAAGACTTCTACTAGTACCAGTAGTAACAGCGCGAAGACTCCGTATCCTTCGTCAACTGCCTCGGTTGCTTCCAGTGGTCAGATCTTAACGATGACTCCAACCACTACCCCAGTGGCCGACGCTTCAACGACTGAGGCTCCAACTGAGGTCCCAGTAACTGATGCGCCTACAACTGAAACCCCAACTCCAGTTCCGACGAGCGAGAGCGTCTCTCAGTCGACGGTCACTGACAGCTCGAGCACAAGCGTGAGCAGTGACATTACGACTGACACTTCAACGACAACGGCCACTGACGTCCTGACTGTCGCTCCAGCGGCTGCGTCTAGCACCAGTGGCTCCAGCACCAGCACTAGCACCAGTGCACCAACCCCAGCTGCGACTGTGACGACGTCTAGCACCAGTGGCTCCAGCACCAGCACCTCCAGTAGCGAAGGAACTGATAACAGTGCATACACCGGTGCCGTTGCCCCAGGTACTGACGCCTCGACAGCTGACGACACTGCGATCCAGAGCCAGGAAACTGAGGCGCTAACCCCTGCTCCGACTACTGAGGCTCCAGTCGCTTCTCCGGTTGCGGATGCTCCGAGCACCACCCCAACTGTCACGCCAGCGCCGACTGTCAGCAGTGTCGATGGAACTGACACCACCGCCAGCTCCAAGACGCCTTACCCATCCTCTTCGGCACCATCGAGCGGAGCAACCAGTACGAGCACCAACGCTTCCGCCGCTACGACTGTGACTTCTACTGTCAACGGAAACAGCGGAGTCACCAGCGGCAACAGTGCGGCGACGACGCCATGTCCATCGACTGCTACTCAGGGCAAGACCACTGCCACTAGCTCCGGCTCGTCGAAGACCCCATGCCCGTCGACCACGACTTTGGGCAAGAGTACGGCCACGACAAGCACCATCAGTTCCGGCTCGTCCAAGACGCCATGCCCATCAACCACGACCTCGGGTAAGTCTTCCTCTACGACCACCTTCATCAACTCCGGTACGTCCAAGACCCCTTGCCCATCGTCCGCGAGCCCATCGACCGGCACCACCAGCACGACCTTCAGCAGCCTCTCCTCCACCCCGACCAAGACAAGCAACGGCGCTGTCCAAGCCTACTAAGGCAGGCGTCTGATCAGAACTGTGACTCGTCTTTGAGCCCCCTATCCGGGATCCTTGTGTGTATATTGCATAAAATTTCGATACAAAAATCTTTTCAAGATGGGGACGAGGAGGGAACTTCCTGCAAACGCTAACGGGCGTTCTGCTGTAACAGCAAACACGACGAAAACTGCGTTCTTCTCTGTAAAATGTGAACCATACAAGCAGATTCGAGAGGGACTGAGGTATTTCAGTCACCCGAGCCGAGCTCACTTTTCTTCAAGTCACAGGATCCCCCTGCCTCCAGGCCAATCAAGCTGTGTCGTAGAGTTTCTTCGCCATTTGTCGTGGAGATCAGTTGAACTCACATTTTTCGTGGTGAAGTCATTCGCTTCGTGGAGACAAACTCGAAAGGCGCAGCGTCAACTCGGCTTCGTCTATTGTATCATCTTTAGAGCCGTGCAGTAGAGCTCCATACAAAGACGCTACCACCCTACTGCGACACAACAAAGATACTAAGAGCGCGACGCGGCCCGCTCACGCAGCGCTGCAAGCCATCTTGGCAAGCGCACGAGGCGCTCTCACTCCAGGGGCTCTTCACTGTGACGGGCAAGGTTGCGATCATTGCAGGCGGACGCGTAGAGTGCATGGACGTACTGGTGGACGTTTTGCAGCACTGTGACAGCACGTCGTTCACCCCAGGAGAACTTGATGATAGTGAGCAAAGAAATGTAAGGAAGCGGTGCAAGGTGATGGCGCGCGAGATGACAGATGACATCGTCGATGCATCAATATTTATGATGAAACACCACGATTGGAGCCTTAATCGATCTGCCGGAGCATTCGATGTGCCCCAGTCAACGCTGCATCAACACTGCGCTAAACGCGAGGGAGTTAATCAAAGCTCATCTACTCCACAGTGCCGTGTCACCGGCCCAGCGGGGTCGGACATGCTGACCGGCGGCACCGCGATGATGAGTAGTGCGTCGTGCAGCGACAGCATCGCGTCGGCACCTGCAACTGCGAATTCTACCGGTGTGTCTGATTCATTGATGTTGAGCTCTGGCTCGAGTGCTGGTGCTGGTTGGGTGATAGACTACAAGTCACGTCTGGCTCGAGCTCGAGTAATACGGGGAGCTTGATTTCTGTGTCTGTCGGTACGAGTGATGCTGCAACGGCGGGCAACGCGGTTGCTGGTGTGAGTCGAGCGGGCGATACTAAAGCCGACAGTGGTGGGACTACCTCGTTGATGGCGGATTGCGGCGCGTTTGGCGTGGATGACGGCATTTTGCTGCCGCCTGGCGTGACGTCCGGCAGCGACAACGGCGGATGCATTTTGTAGTCTGGCGGGTCTACGTTTGGCGGCGACGACTATGGTGGTGCAATCACGCTATCGAGCGGCGCGTCGTCGACTATGTGCGGAATAAGAGATCCCTTCGACACTGAATACTGGCACAGGGACGGACAGTGGTACCACGCCTTCGCCATTCGCGTGCGGTTGCCTGAGTATCTACTAGTTCGAACCTAAGCGAGTTAGCCGAAGTGTCTTCCCTGACGATGGACAGTAGCGGCGGTACAGCTTGTGACGCGTTGTCAGTTGGGATCTGGCGCTGCGAAGGCTCTCAACGGTTTTGGTGCAACGAGCACCAGCAGCAGGCACGTAACCAATTGAGCCCGAGTATCTTTACAACAACGACACTTCATATGATGGAGAAGAGGAGCAGTGTTACCCCTCGCCTGCTGCTGAGAGCACGCAGCAAGACAACGCAGCGCTGGAGCGCCTCCAGCAACACTCTCATTCTCAAACATCGAACGGAAACGAATCGCTAGTGGTGTGTCGCTGCTGCTGCTGCTGCGCGCTTTCTTTGGAGTGGCTCGCAAACGACGGACAAATCCCAGCGCTGCTCATGATGAAGAGCGCCTGCGCACTTTGTTTTTACTAAGTTGCCGAAGGGCAACTCGCCTCGCTCACACTTATATATAAATACATAAATAGACATAGTATTTCTAAAATCATAGCGTATAAACCGTTTTTGTATTATATTTTTCATAAATGGACGCGGATGAACGCGCTTTTGTAGTCACAAGCAAAATGGACGCCCCAATCGATGACGACACGAAGCGCACGGTGCAGAAGATTCCGCTGCTCGCAACGCGCGCCGGCCCGCGCGATGGCGAGAACTGGACCACGCGTCTGAAGGAGGAGTACCTCGCGCTCATTCAGGTGCATGCATCTCTCTTTCTGTATGGATGGGCTACTGCGTGTGATGCCGTCCAAGCAAGCCTGCGTGCGTAGCTCTTGGCGCATTTGAAACTGATCATGGCTGTGTGGATGTGCTGTGTGCTGTGTGCTGTGTGGATCTGCTTATACAGTATGTCAAGATGAACAAGGAAGCCGACAACGACTGGTTCACGATCGAGTCCAACAAGTCCGGCACGAGGTGACGTGGCGTTGTTCAGGCTGCTGGTATTGATTGCCATTGTACCTAGTCGCTGATACTAATGCTTGATACCAAATGCTTGTCGTTGTTGTGCTGCTGTTATTGCTACAGATGGACAGGCAAGTGCTGGTCGTTCTACAACGGTCTGCGCTACGAATTCGACCTGGAGTTTGAGGTACCAGATCCACGCATACTTTCTACAGAAAGTTGATACTTGTCCGTGGTCTTGATACTGAATAACATCCCGTTGGCTTGTGACTTGGTATCGAAACGCAGATCCCAGCGACGTACCCAGTGTCGAACCCGGAGCTATGCATCCCCGAGCTCGAGGGCAAGACATCCAAGATGTACAGGTGTGGATTGCTCAATGTGCTGGCTTTTGATACTTAAGTATCAACAGACAAACCTCGATACTCACTCACTCTATGTGGTACCACAGAGGCGGCAAAATCTGCCTCACGATCCACTTTGCGCCGCTCTGGCAGAAGAACGTGCCTCGCTTCGGCATCGCCCACGCACTCGCACTCGGCGTACGATCTGCAGTTTTTTTTAATCGGCATCTTGGTACTTATCCTATCGGCTGATTCACTGATTGATCGACTGTTTAATTCTGTGTGGACAGCTCGCGCCGTGGCTCGCGGCCGAAGTCCCCGACCTCGTCGAGCGTGGTATCATCACGCCAGTCTAAGAGGTGTCTCACGTTTGGTACTGATACGAGGTGCTGGCGGCGGTGAAGACCAGGTGAAACCTCGTGGTGCAGTACTCGAAAGACGCGCTTAAATATCTCTTTGCATTTTGTTTTGTTTTCGTGAGAGCTCTTGGGACTTTGATTTGCTTTTACTTGGATGGAATTTCGTGGGGTTGATCGACTCACTCATATACTTTTCTTAGGGGGGAGGGGGCTGTAGGGGTTAGTAAATAGAATAAGGGTGGGTGGGTAGGGGGATTGGATGGTAGGCTGGTCTGGTTTGGGTGCCTCCAAGTCGCCAGTTGCTTAAACGCCGACGATCGTCCACGTGAGCAGGCCACTTCCGTCGGAGGCACGACTGACTGACTGGCGAGGAGCTACGGCAGCAGCGACAGCAGGCGGTGTGGCGACATCAACGTGGGCGAGAGCATGGACATGGGCATCGGCAGTGCCATGGGACTCGGCGCCACTGACATGCTCTCGACGTGCAAGTGCGTGCTCCCGCTGCTGCTTGGTGTGCTGCTGGCGCTGCTTGGGCCGCTCTTGGTGTGCGCGCAGCAGAAGCCGGAACGCTGTGCCCACTTGGGGCATCCGTAGAAGTCACAGCGCTTGCCGCCACCGTGGGACCGACAGAGGCGGTTCTGGTGCGCGTTCTTGGTGCAGCCCGTGATGTTGCACTGGCGACCGCCACCGTGGGACTTGCACAGCCCTCGCGTCTGCGCGAACTTGGCGCAGCCATCCTTCTTACACCGCGAGCCACCGCCGTGCTCGGGGCACTTGCCTCGACTCAGCGCCGACTTGTGGCAGCCCGC
This sequence comes from Globisporangium cederbergense, assembly GCA_023334245.1. Classification (NCBI taxonomy): domain Eukaryota; phylum Oomycota; class Peronosporomycetes; order Pythiales; family Pythiaceae; genus Globisporangium; species Globisporangium cederbergense. The sequence goes on along the minus strand of JAASGO010000177.1, from coordinate 31,010 downwards.
GATGTTGCACACCTTGCCGCTATGGCGGTTGCAGAATCCGGCCGAGCGACGCAGGTTGGGGCAATCTGGGTACGAGCACCGAAGCTGCTTCTTCTCAAGGCTGTTGTTGGCATCGGCGCCAGATGCCAATGATGCTGAGGAGTTATTGTTGTTGTTGTTGTTATTCTTGTTGCTGTTTGGATTCTTCTTGTTCTTCTTCAGAGGTGGCATCGTGAGCATCGGGAGTGGCGGAGGCGGGAGGCAGGACGTAATAGAGAACGGGGCTTTTAAGGCTGTCTGATGCTGCTGCTGGTGGTTCTGGTGCTTGGAGTCGTGCATCTCAGACTCAAACTCTCCTGAACCGCCATCTTGGAAGAAAGGTCGTGGCAGCTGGGCAAACTCCTGGATGAACACGCGCGGCGGCGAGATGATCGAGTTAATGATTGATGACGAGGGCATCTGCATTTGGTGATGGTGCTGCTGGGATAGTGGACTCGGGCTTGGGAACATGGAGAAATTACGGTTCAGGAGCGACGGCGTGCTGCGCAGTAGCGTGCTGCTGCTGAGCGGAGTGTTGCCATTGCTGTCGAAGCAGATCTGCGGGATCGAGATCTCGACGTGGTGATGGTGATTGAAGTGGTTGCGCTTCGCTAGCGAGGGAGTCGACGAGAGTGGCTTGGAGGGCGTCAGCGCGAAATGGCGCGGAGATGAGAAGTCGCCGTCGAGCAGCAGCTCACGCAGGATGTCGTTCTCTTCGCTGGAGCACTGTGGCATGCGGCGCTGGTGTTGCTGCTGCTGCTGCGGCTGCTGCTCGGCCTCGACGTACCCATTGGCGAAGAACATGGCGGTGGTGGCGATACGACTGGAGATGTGAGGGGGTTTCTAGACTGCGACGCGGCGTCACAGAATGGTCAATTCAGACACTTCACGGCGCTTGGTAGTGCTTGCTTGCTGGAACTCGAACCACTTGATACGAGACCTAGATGAGAGGGAGGGGAAGCTTAGCCACACGCGGCGGAAGTAGAAGAATGAGAGCACTGGGATTTCGCAGCGCATACCTTGTGACTACGACCGATTTGCCTTCCTTGAGCTTGTTGCAGAAAGCGAGCCAAAAAGCTCAACGGCGCGAAACGACCCAACTGGTCATAGAGAGTGCTCCCATTTTCCACGAAGCCGTTGAGGAACCTCTCGAGACGAGGTACTAAAAATATGCCCCTCAACTGCTCTCGTACTGACCCCAACACCTTCAGCACCCGACAGTCAGTCAGCAGCAGTATCCTAATGGATAGATGAGTACGCGGGCGGGTACACGAGTACGCGCGTTCTCGAGCCGTTTCCTGCGATATAAATGAGATCAGATACATCGATCGCATCGGAAAACCGATTCCAAGTTGAACCTGCTCTCTCTCCATTTGATCGATCACAGCGTCGTGATGGATTGCGCTTGGCCTCGTGACACACATGGCAGATTCAGCGATCTTCCCTTCTCTTCGTCTGCCTGCCTGCCTCCACACAAAAACACAGGTGAAAACGGTTTTCAACTCATGCGAGCATGCATTCATCACCGATCGATCCTTGGTTTTACGATGCTATCAGTGCCAGAAGAACTCCATGACGGCGTATCGTATCTCCCGAATACGATTGCGGACACAAAACCTGCGCACAGTCGCTTCGTAGTCCAACGACTACGAAGATAAGGCTGCGAGCGCTTCATGCGTTCGCAGGTTGGATCTATCACGACGACGGCTTCTTGGCCGCTCGAATCAGGCTCAGCTGCTCAAACTTGAGCGGCACTTTGCACAGCGGGCACGACGTGAACCCGTCCTTCTCCATCTGCACAACAAAGACAATGCAGAAATGTGGTTTTAGTGAGGTCGAACGCTCGTCTCACATTAGCAGCACCAAGTTTCATGAACGGCTCACCTTTTTCCAGCAGCCCATGCAGCAAATGTGCCCGCATTGCGCGGCGTACGCTTTCCGCGTGATATCGTAGCATACCACGCACTGGGGGTCTTCTACGACAGCAGCAGTCGGCATCGGAACTTCTTGCTGTTTGCGTCGTCTCTTCTGCTGGATCCGGTCAAAGAAAGTCGCCATACTCGAGCTGCGAGGCCCCGAGGTGCTTGCATCAAGACTCTCACCATCGTCGGCAGCTGCTACCAACGAAAGGTCGAGTGGGAGACCAAGCGACAAGGCTTTCTCGACGAATCGTTCGCTGATCGCTCCTTTCAGCACGTTTGGCATCAGGTTGAGCAGATCCTTGCACTCTGGCGCTCGAAGAAGATCGCATATGGCGCTCAGCGTGTCGTCAATGCCGTTTCCAGCATGAAGTTGTCGAATGAACCCATACAGCTTGGACACGTCGGGCTCGGCGAGCGCACTTCTCGCGACGGATGGGAACACAGACACGAAGATGTCGTCCTTGGATCCCTTAGAGACGAAAGACGCGCTGCCATGGGCTGTGGCAAAGCTCCTCTTAGCGGCGCCCCAAGTACTTGCCTGGTCCACTGTTGAGTTTGTCGAGCTTTGCACTGCCGCTGTTGGATGGGCTTTCGGAGGTACAAACGGTCGCGAAATTGAAGACGTCGACTCGACCATCGCTGATTTTGTCGAGAAAAGAGCCCCAAGAGTCTGCTTTCTTTGCACGGGTGGGATAGATATCCGCGTTGAGATCGCAGCGCTTGAACGGCTTGGCTCTGCCACCATACCTGTAAAAGCAAGGAAATTTTTTAGCATTGCATAAAAGATGGTGATCGCAAAATGTTGGAAAAGTTGACTGTACCTGTCCGCTGCACGTTGTTCGCTGGCTGTCGAAAGAGCTCTGGGTTCACGTACGACTGGCCGTCTCCGATACCAGTCGAGCCATTTGAGTAGCTTCCTGACTCCTGGGCTTGGCTGCATTGGCTCGAGTCTTGCGTCGATAAAGATGCACTCGTTGATGCACTTCTCTTAGACAGACCGATGGACTTTGGCTGGGCAGTGATCGCTTTCTGGGCTATCTCCGGTGGCGGAGCGTTCGCCTTGTTGCTCTTAAAGAATCTCGTGAGCCCAATATGTGCCTCGCCTGGCGCGTAATCAATCACAGCGTGTTAGGACAGTAAGTGACAGTTAGCTCAGCAGCAGGTGTGAGTGAGATGTACCGTAGCTTCTGCACGTGAAGCAGTAAGGCTGCAACCACTTTGAGAGGCATTTCTGCTGCTGCTGGAGCGCAAAGCGTTCATCCAACAGAATGATCGCTCCGTAGTCATGACGGTGGCGAATAACTCGCCCAATTGCCTGGTTGACAGCTCGGGATGCTTGCTGGATGTACCAGTGATTGCCGGTCAATTTCTGAATTACAACATACCCCAGAAAATATTAGAACTCCCACCAGCAATCACACAGGTTTAGTTTGATGAGGCACAACGCACAAGTTCTCCAGGAGGCACAACCACGTCATCCAAGATGCTTTTCTTCAGCACAATCTTCGGATCTTTCGTCGGCGGGAATGGAAGCCCAGTGATCACCACAGCACGCCCCTTGTCGTTCGAAAAATCGATTCCTTCACTGACCTGACATCATTGGCACATTCAACGAGTCAGTGATGCGGAATGTAAAGACTACAACCTACAAGCTTATAGTCGCTCATTCAGAGTGAATATCACACCTTTCCTCGACAGACTGCGAAGAAAACCGCGCCGTTGGTGTTAGTCCGGATCGTCTCGTGGTACTCGTCAACCACTTCCTTGAAATCCAGTCGCGCACGCGGCTCGACGAAGACCTGCTTCTGTTGCACAATGCGATCCCAGATGGACGAGCTCGCGTCTCCCTGCGTTGGACGCTGCCACCTTGCAATACTGTCTTCCAAGATCGTGTACGACGGGAAGAACACCAGCAAGCCGCTTGGAACCAGACGCGTAAAGTTCACGATCGTATTTCCGAGCTCCAGCAGGTACTCGTCGGTCGATCGGAAGTTATAACTCGAGTTCAGGCGCTTCCCAGTCACGCCAGTCCCCACAACACCCACCCACACCTGATTGGCATCGATCACGTGGCTGTTCTCTAGTCGCACAGGAAACTCGATGCCAAGCTCTTTGATCGTCGTCTCCAATGGAGAAAGTGTGCCACTGTCATGAATACAGATAGCAACAATGAGCGAGATTTCAACCATAAAAAAGCAGCAGCAAAAGGGCACCCAGTTAAAGTCAAGTACGACGCTTTACCTTGTTAGGATAACGTTGTAGACGTTGTTGGTACAGATCTCGTTGAACGACACGCCCGGGTGGAAGCACCAATAATTGAAGACCCGTGTAGTCGACTTGTTCTTGCGCACAGAGTTGAATAAGCGAGGTGCATTCGGTCCTCTACATAGCACACGCATAGCCACAGCATAGAAAGATTAGCGAAGCAACTCGTCACACTGCCAGAGTGACAGTATCGACCATATGGATGACGCACCTTTCTTGGACTTCCTGGATGTGGACTCTGTAGTTCTTCGCAGACTGAAGAAAGAAAGGATACGAGTGAGCTTTAGTAAACTGAAAAAGGATTCAAAGACGGCACACGTAATAGAGTACCTTCAAGTGTTGCTCTTTGTTGCGGAAGATTGTGCCCATGAACGACAGTAGCGCGTCCAGCTTTGATGCGGCCCCTTGATTCTTTCCGCTTTCGTTCGCATGCTCGATGATCTCTTCAATCATACTCAAAACGAGTGGGCACGTGTCAAAGTTCACATTGAACTGCTGGAAGAACTCGAAGATGTATTCTCCAGGCTTTGGAACCAGAACAACAGCAACACACGAGGTTAGACTTGTTGCGAATAAGCGAAGGTGCTCGAGCCAGTCAACGCAGTACGAGCCTTTGTGAATCCGCCAGTCGAAGAAAGCGGGAAGCTGTTCAATCCCTTGTCGATCTCAAGAAGCAGCGCTTTCAGCGTCTCTGCTGACTATAAACGCAAACAAAACAACATAACGATTAGACATTGCGCTCACCATAGTGCTAGACCAGGATCGATCATGCTTTATGAATCCACAACGTACCTCAGCGGACAGGTTGCTGCTCGCACTCAGCACAATGCGGTTTTCAAAGAGAGCCTGGATAAACTGCTGGACTTCGGTCACACATCCTGCGATGTCGGTCGACGAGAGAGCATGCGAAGCAGCATCACTTGCAATGGACTCCTGTTGTATTATGTAGGTAGAAAGTAAGTACATAGATTAGACAATAACTCAAGATGCCATTCGCTTAGTCTGCACGTCAGTGTAGGGTACGTGCCACATTGTGGGCTTCATCGAAGATCAGAATGGAGTTCTCGATTGAAATGCCGATCGAACGACGAGAAAGCGGGTCGATCAGGTAGTTGTACGGGACGAAGATGATGTCAGCGTCTGGCAGAATGTTGCGACTCAGGAAGAACGGACAGATCTACACAAGAGACACATAGTTTAGCAGGATAGCTTGTATTCCGGCATCCACACATGAAGCGCACTGCACCTCTTTCGCCTTCATCGTCTCGACGAGCTCTTCAATGTCCAGGATCGGAACGTTCTGCTTCGTGTTGCGTCGTGTGGCATTGTCGAAGCCTCGCTTGTACACACAGCTACGTGCATAGTGATTGACAGGGTTAGCTACCAACACGCAAGCATCAGACAACCAATCTCATGGTATGCCTTACCTTTTCCGCTTGACAGCGTCGCGACATGCGAAGTTCTGCTTCGTACCGCGCATCTGCGAGATCTTCTCATTCACGCACAGGTGCTCGCGCGAGCCCAGCACCGCAACACGCGGACTGTACGACGTGTTGCGCAGCTCCTGGACGACCTGCTTGAGCTGCGAGTGCGTGCGCGACGAGTAGATGATGCGTGGGATGAGGTCACGCTCCGCCGCCTCTTTCTCTTCATCGCCGCCGCTGTCGTAGCCTTCGTACGCAAGTCGGTTAGGTGCCGAGGAGCCCGCATTGCGTCGGTTGAACATGCTATTGTTGTTCTTAGCAATAGCATTCGCACTATTGGCGCCGCCATTCGCCCTCAGGTTCTTCTCAAAGTGCTTGCGCCACGCCAGCGTTGCGCACAACAGGCATAGAGTCTATACATCGACCACATACAGCATGGTATACACAACAGAATGGTGTCAGACACACACATACACACACACAGCAACAGCAGCAACTGAGGTTGCAGTAGCAAGTGTAATGCACGCATTTTGTCGCAAACGCCCAAGAAAGAAACACACGCATGCACACACCTTGCCCGTGCCCGTGGGGCTCTCGAGGATCGCGTTCTGCTTGGAAGAGAGCGAGAGGATAACTTTCTCCATGTAGATGAGCTGCGAGTCGTACGGCGGGAACGGGAACTCCACGGGGATGCCGCAGATCTCGAGCTGCACGCCCATGGCCTCACCTCACGCGCGCCGCTGGCTATGAATGAAGGCAATCGTCTGTCTGCCATTTCTTGCACTTGGCTTCCTCGCATGTTGACACCGTTTCCTGATATAGTGTAGACCACTTGAATTTGCACCTTTTATGTTTTATTGTAAATACAATGTGGAATATACCTGTTATTACGTGGTTGTGAACACCAAACTAGGATAAATGCTACGTTTGTCCGTCTGAGAAAGCTGAAGAAAACAAGCATGGGGTCCGCGAAGCTTGTCGTCGCGCTCTACCGGTCGCTCGTGCGCAGCGCCAAGGTGTTGGACGCACACAAGGAGTTCAAGGTGAGCACATACAGTAGTAGTCTTACATTGTAGCGCTGCACTTTCCAGCTATCCATGTTGTTGCGTGCGCGCCTCGAGAGCACCAACAACGCTAACGGCGTCTTCAATCTGTTCTCATGTGATCGTTGTACAGGCGTTGCTCCCACGTGAGGTGATCTGGAACACCGGCAAGAGCAAGTGTGACTTCTTCACAACCGACGCGTCCTGCGTGGACACGCTGCGCCGCGAGTTTCGCGCGCCTAGAGGCTCAGCGCAAGAGGTGGACGCTGCAGTGGACGAGGCATTTGTGATCAACAAAGCGATCGCCGAGCGCGTCCATCTGCTGTACGCAGACGAGCACGACAAGCAACTGCTCGATTTCTCTCATCCACATGACGCAACGAGCTTTGATGAGAAGTACGTGGAGCTCAAGAAGAAACAGTGCTCCTCGGAGCAGAGCAAAGCACTCGACGACGCGCTGGAGCTCATCCGCAGCGCGTCCGAGGTGCTCAAGAACGACGACATGAGCGCGGACGACAAGGCGCGCATCGCCAAGACGTACTACACGCAGTCGATCAAGCTCTTCCCCACGGCCGATGCGCATGCGTACCTCGGTTGGCACTTGTATCTGGATGGCGAGCTCGAGAAGGCCTCGGTGGAGTGTGAGCGCGCGATTGAGCTGGACCCGAGCTTCGGCAACCCGTACAACGATCTCGGCCTCATCCGTGTGCAGCAGGGCTACGACGAGGAGGCTGTGGAGCTCTTCTCGCAGGCCAAGCGCGCGTCGCGCTACGACGTGCGCCACTTTCCCAGTCTCAATCTCGCGGCGCTGCACCTGGAGAAAGATCGCATCAAGCCTGCGCTGCACGAGTACATTGAGGCGCTGCGCTGGATGCAGCCGGACGAGTCCGTAGCGATCCGCAATACTGTCACAGACATTGGCACGTTCATCGTGACCATCGCCGAGAAGCTCCGCTCAGCTGCCTAGAATAGGCAGAAAGCCTAACAAAAAAAGAAATGTGCTTGATTCTGTGATTAGGGAACGTAAGGTAGCGGTTGCTCTGCATGCTGGCGCTTGCGCCGCCGCCACTGGCGTCCAGCGCGTACTGTCGCGGCCTTGAGCGCATCCGCAGCATTCCAGAATGTCCGACGGTCTCCTGACTCGTACGTGACGATCACCTCAAAGCCATCTGGACTGGAGGTTGCCTTAGCATCAGTACTTGGTGTGTGTGAGATTTCAATGCGGCCCTGGAAAGAACCTTCCTGAGCTGCGTCCCCAACACTCTTCAAAAGAAAGAAGGCGTACAACTCATTGGAAGTTTCTGTGTCGTTCTCAATGCCGCCGCCGTTCTCGTTCTCGCCCTCTGCATCCGCAATGGAGACCAGAGGGTTCCCATCAGCAAACTCGTGCACTCGACCAACAACTTCAGCAAGAGATGAGCATCCGTTGCTCACTACAGTTCAGTTCATGTCAACAACAACTTGTGAGGGTCTCGCACAAGCAGCTAGCGGTTTTCTTACGTCTATGTACAACAGCGCACCTCGGCTACTGCTGTCGCTTGCATCTGGCACGGTAAACACCAGCTCTTGCCGCCGATGCGCTTCCTTCCGCTTGCCCAGCACCTTGCTCTGCATCATAATCACACAGTTTACCACCCCAAGTCAGTCCACCCACCACAACCATCACACAAAGGCTCCACCGATCACAATCAGCCAGCTCCCTCACCGCTGCACCGCCTGAGCCCACGAGATCCGTCACAAAAGTCCACGCAATGCCCCAGCGCTTCGTGCGTCCCTGGAAGAACTCGGTCGTGCGCGTGTGCGGCACCTGTTTCTCTCTCAGCACCTTGAGGATCTTGCGAATCGTCGACTTTCTGCCAATCATCGACGTGTACCAGATCACTCGAGTCTTCAGCACGAGACTGTCGTCGATCATGCTGGTGATGAACGCGACCTCGCCGCCGGGACACACCATCTCGCTGCTCGAGCCCATGCAGCACGTCTCGGGGTTCGTATCCGCCTGACTTATGTCCTCAAAGAATGGCGGGTTGCACATGGAGAAGTGAAACGTGGCGTTCTTCTCGTTCTCTGTCTCATCTTGAGCCAAAGGCTCCAGCAGAAGCCTGTTCGTCGCCACTTTCCTCACCAGAATCTGTTTCTCGAGCGCATTGCGAGCCACATTTGCATGTGCTGACGTATAGGACTGAGAGTCAATCTCCGTCGCGATGAACTGCCAGCCGTTCATGCGCGCGCCCAGCAGCGCGTAGATGCAGCTCGCACCTGTGCCAATGTCGATCCCACGGATCGGCTCGCGCATCTTCTCATGTGGGCTACTGTTGATGCTGAGTTCAGAGGCCGGGAACGGGTTCACATTGGCCTGAAGCAGCAGGTCTTCGACCCAATGCAGGTAGTTGAGGCGATTCGGAAGCTACCGCCATACATTTGTTACAGGCAAATGATTTCGTAGGTCAGTTGACTGGGTGGCGTTCAAGGTAATGCTTGCTATGTGCCAACATGGACGCACCGGTGGACAGAGGCGGTCGATCGGTATGTCCCACTGGAGCTGGAAGTCGTGCAGCAGCAGCGTCTTTGTGAGCTCGCGCACCGCGAACGGGTCGTCCCACGCGAGCGACGCCGTGCGTTTCTCGGTGTTGATATTGCGCACACTGTTGACACACGCGAATGAAACGCAAATGATTAGGACCTGTTGCTCAACCTCATGCAGCGAGTGAAAGAGAAAACGGCACGCACCACTGCTTGAAGGACGGATAGAGCTCCGCGAGGGCGAAGAAGTCGGGCGGTGCGCCTTTGTATCGGTTGCGCGCGTGTAGCTGCGCGCCCAGGTGCGGTGTCGGCCTCCGCTTCTCACTGCGCATGTCAAAATGTATTTTTTCCATTTTGATAGCCACATGTCACTATTATGAAACAGCTCCTTTTACTTCCTCTAGTCTAAAACGAGATGGTCACTATTCCGACAAGTAGTTCTGCGAGCTGGGTATCTATCGTCTCCCTCGTCTGTCTCGCAACGATGACATCTTTGGTCGGCCAACTGGAGTGGACACCTGTTGGCTACTTTGCTGCTGACTCAACAGATCCCCGCCACCACTTTCCACAGCTTGCCTCACAAACTTGATTGCGACACTTTCCGCATCAATGCGCTCGCGCATGGACGCCATCGCGGCCTCACGCAGCAGCGCGCGCACGTCACCGGCAGATTTGCCGCTCGTGTGCTTAGCCACGTACGCTGCGACAGCGTGCGCGTCATCAAGCAACGCATCCTGCGTGTAGTCGAGCGGGATCTTCTCGAGCGTGTCCAGCACGATCTGCTTGCGCGCCTTCTCGTCGGGGAAGTCCACGTGGATGTGCACATCAAAGCGCCTACAGAGCAACCACCACGATTAGCTCAGTCCTCTCAATGGTAATGGTGATCAGCAGCACAATGTCACAGCAAAGTCAGCAAAACGTACCCGGGACGCAGGATGGACGGGTCAAGCAGCTCCTTTCGAGTCGTGGACGCCAGGATCACCACGTGCTGCTTGAGGAATGCGTCGTGAGCCTCGTTATTCTCCAGAATATGCTGCATCTTGGTCGAACTTGTGTTGAAGCCGTCCATCTCGACGAGCAACATGCTCAGCATGCGGTCAAACGTCTGCTCCGTGCTGTTGTCAAAGCCGCGCACTGGCGCGATGCTCTCGATCTGGTCAAAGTACAGCACGCACGGCGCTGCGTTCCTGGCTGTCGCGAAGAGCTCACGGAGTGCCTTCTCCGTGTCGCCGACCACTTTCGTGAGCAGATCAGTGCAGTTGATGGCCACGAAGGACGCGAGCCCGCGTCTTCGCACTTCCTCTGCGACTGCGCTCGCGAGATGGCTCTTACCCGAGCCCGGGGCACCCGTGAACAGGATGCCTTTCGGTGGCACGGTGCCGAAGGACAGAAAGCGACTGCAATCCTCCAGCGGCTCGAGCAACGACACTGTGATCGCCTTGAGCGCTGCCTCCAGACCGTAGACACTCGAGAATGGCTTGTACGAAGAAGCTGATGAGTCATCGCTTGACTGCTGAAGAGAGGTACTCGCAGACTGCTTCTCGCGCTGGGAGACGTGGTGCGTCTGGAGAATAGACGGGTACGTGGTCGCCAGCGCCTCTTCAAAGTGCTGTGGCTGAACTGTAACACTCGCGTTGATACTATCAGCATCTGATGTGGCAGTGCTGTTCAGGCAGATCTGCAGTGCCTTCTGGCAGAGACTCAGCAGATCCGCGCCGACAAAGCCACCGGTGGCTTCACTGAGGCGCGTGAGAAACTGGATCTGCTCGCTCTGCTGTTCACTGTCAATGACCCAGGTTTTGGTCAAGATTTTGAGGATCTCGAGGCGTTCTCGCTGTCCTGGGGGCTCAATACGCACGATGAGGTCGAGTCTTCCATTCGAGAATACCGCGGGGTCCATGGTATCCAAGTGGCTCGTGGTCCCGAGCACGAACACACGGTGTCTGGAGCTCTTGACCTTCTCCAAGCACGCCAGAAGCGTGCCCAGTACACCGATCTCCAGTGCGCTCTGCGAGTCTGCTGACAGAGTCCGAGATGTTGTGATCGATTCGATGCCGTCAACAACAAGAATGCTCGGCGCTTGCTGGATCATGGACTCGAAGGTCTGCACAAGCTGTGCCTCGGACTGCCCCACGTACGTCTGGAAAATGTCAGCAGCATGCAGAAATGTCACGGAGACAGTATCGCCCAGGCATTTGGTGAGCGCTCTCGCCAGCAGCGTCTTGCCGACGCCCGGGAGACCGCTGATGATCGCTCCGACATTCGGTGCGGCTCTGATACTGTCATTTGTATCAGGTTGGAGTTTGGCGAGGATTGCCTGGAGCAACACTTGTGCGTAGGCATCGAGGCCTCCGAGCTCTTTAGAGAGATTCGCCAGGTACACGCTCGCCGGTCGGAACGATTGTGGTGGTGCGTCTTTCAGTCGAGTCGTGCTGTCTGAAGCGAATTGCAGCGTCACTTTCGTGGCGCTCGTGATCACTCCAAGAGAACCACAGCAGCCGGAGCTCTGCTGTTTCCATACGATAGAGGAGAATCGAGTAACTTCATAGCGATTGAACCAGTTGATGGGCACACGCCGGCCTTCCCAGACCGTCGAGCCCTGGAGAAGCTGCGAGTACACACAACGTATCACAAGCCAACACACAAGTATGAGTACTCAATCAGTCAGCATATACAGACGACAGCATTGCACCGTAGATAAACGAAACATACCTTGACCAGTACGCGCTTCAGACCATTGGTAACGGCCCGTGGCGGCTCGGTGCGATTCAGGAACTGCAGCTCCACTGCCGCGACTTGACCGCATGCGCACGAACACACGCGCTGGCTGTTGCCCACGACTTCTTCATCTTCCGCAGCATCATGTGCAGTCACTTGGATCTCAACAACAGCAGTGCTGTTATCGTCTGCTGCATAGCCCAGCGCGGTCCAAAGGCCATGCGATGCCGCTGCCACGCTTGCGTCACGCTCGTCCACCGCCGCGCGCAACTGCGCAAAGCACACGCTGCTGCTGTCGTTGCTACTACCGGAAGACGCGCCACCCACTCGTTGTACCTGCACTATGCGGTGCACACTACCCACCTGTGACGCGTACAGCACACAGCGGCGGTCGCCCACAGCACCAGCGCCTGGCTCATCGCGACGCACTCGCACGATCACCATCTCCACACTCTCTTTGCCTGCCAACACAAGGTTGCCACGCTGTTTCCGGTCATCGGAAATGGCAATGTCAGTCCATTTCCCACCAATCAGAAGCTCTGATTCTCAATCCATCTTCAATAGTAGCCTTTTCCTCAAGGGTTTACTATTTGAAGTGTGCTTTCCCCCATTTCGCAATTGAGAGCTCTTGGGCTTATTCAGAAGAATTGCGAGGAGGAGGAGAAGAAGAAGGTGGCGAGCGGTGCCTTCTTAGTCGCGCTCTCTCCCTGTCACTCTGCGTACGTACGTGTCTCTATATCCATTACCAGCAGCACCAGCTCTACAAGCACCAGCATGGACGTGTGGTACGCCGTGAGCCAGTACGAGAAGCGGCAGGGCGCGCCGGCCTTCGACGAGTACGCGCACCCGGCGATCTCGGCGCGCGCGCTGCCGTACGTGATGCGCGTGCCGGCAAGCTTCCTGCCGTGGGATCGCAAGAATGGTGTGATAGCGTTGCGAAGGAAGGACAAGCAGCTCGCCGTGTGCCGATGTGGGGTCGTGCTCGCGGGCATCTACTTCCAGCTCGAGAATGCCACGCAGACGCAGGTGGCTGTGGCGCTCAAGGTCATGGACCAGAGCCAGCTGCAGCTGCAGCGCGACGACGTCGAGAGCGAGGTGCGCGTCATGGCACAACTGCAGATGGCGGGCGTTGATGCGCCGCTCGCGAATCCGTACGTGATTCGATGGGAGCACGGTCAGGACGCACACAACCAGTACCTTGCGACTGAGTACATCGCGAATGGGAGCTTACAGTCGTACGCGCACAAGCGCATCCGGCACTTGATGGTCAAGCACCTGCAGGACTTTGTGACGAAGCACGGCGAGGGCCCCACGAAGCTCGAGTGCGTGTCGTATGTGTATCGTGGTGCAGGACACGAGTGGATGCGCGAGAGCCTGCAGCTCTTCCAGGGCATCATCCGCGGCCTCACGTACCTGCACGCGCAGGGCGTGGCGCACCTGGACCTCGATATTTACAACGTGGCGATCGACAAGGAGCTGCTACCGCGCATCATCGACTACGGCAGCAGTCAGCTCATGGATCATCGGCAGGTCGTCGGTGCCGGCTATGTGGGGATCAAATGCAAACCCGTGTTCGTGGCGCCCGAGGTGCGCGAGCACGCCAAGCATCCGACGCCACGGCCCGGGTTTCTGGGACCACAGGCTGACCTCTGGTCCGTTGGCGTGGTGGTAAGTGGCTTTGTGTGTGCATTGCAGTGTATTCTACTGATTAGCCGAGCGCTAACTCTGTGACCTCTATTGTGTAATTCATCCTTAGCTGGTACAGTGCGTGGTCTGGGGCTTCCGCGGCGGGCCGTCGTACCTCACAGCGAACCCCAAGTGGCGCAAGGAGGTCTTTGAGCACATTGATGCGGCCTGTGAGCACGAAATGTGCTTCCTCTGCCAGAACTTCATCTCGATCCCGCCCCTCGTAGGCGTGATCATCAAGCAGCTCCTGCATTTGGATCCACTGCAGCGGCCCACAGCGTACGATGTGGCAATAGCGATGCAGGAGAACAGACAGCTCGGGCTCTTTGCACCGAGCCACGTGCGCTCCAGACGACAGTCGAACGGGTTATCGTCCTAGAGCCAGGGTGCTGCTGCAAATGTGACCGTGCTAGCGGCGCAGGATCAAGCCTCAGGTGCGTGAAGGCCTCCAGCTGCGGGACGCCAAGTGATTGAGTGTGTCTATATACCTGGATCAGCACTCGATTCGCCTCGTCATTCTGCCTCTGCGGCCTCACGAAGCCTCAGTCTCAGCCTATTATTCCCGATCAACCAAGCACAAGACAACAGCAGGCCGACGTAACATGAAAGGCACAGACTTTACGACTCGGGCGAGAATTGACGCAGCGCTTCTTGCTCCTCCAACACGAACATCGCGAGCGAGAAGTCTTCCTGTTGCAGGTAGCCAGGCAGACAGGTCATTCAAATTATAAGAAGCATAATGTTAATCTCAACTGATCCACTCAACCACATCGTACAGGATACAGGTTCGTTCGTACCGGCAGCAGCGCGAACTCGCCCAATTCGTTCTCCTCGCCGCACGTGTGGAACGTCTTCATGAGTTGGCGGTCGTCGAGCAGCGGCAGCTTGGTCCGCACCAGTGCAGTGAACGCTGTGGTCCACCCATTCCACACCCACCCACACAGTTTAGTATCGACCCATTTGATACTGAGAGTATCAGCTGGCTGGCTGGTATCCACATTGGTATTAAAGCCTTCCCAACAAGAACACTCACCGCTGTAGTGAAGAACGCCTGAGCCGTCCGGATTGATACGTTGAAACAGCACCAACCACTCTTCGCGGACTCTGCGAGGCGTGATGCATGCACATTGGTATCACAAACGGTATCAATTAAGTACCAAAAGCCACGGAGACAAGGTTAAAAGCATCAAGTCAAGTACACCGTACCTGGTCTGGAACTGCAACCAGACGTTCATGACCGAGTCGAGAATATCATCCACGTGCAGCGTCGCCATGGCCGCCGACTGCTGGAGCTGGGGCGGCAGCGCTGAGTCACGACACCTCGCCGTTGTCACGCCTGGGGTTCCCAGGGTCTCGCGCTCCGAAGTCTGGAGCATGAGCAGCTGCTGGCGCTGCTCCTTGTCCACCATCAAGCGGCTGACTAGCGGGTCGTCGACGAGCTCCTTCAACACCGGATAAGCGATCAGACACGCAAGATACGGCTCGTCCTCCAAGCGGAACTGGAGCTGGTCGAGCGGGATGATCTTTTGCAAGACTAGCAGGTAGAAGTCCAAAGCTACGCGGTGCGTTCGCGCCTTTGGTATCGCGTTCGCAAAGCGCATGAACCACTTGATGCGCATTTTCTCCTGCGTGTGGTCCAAGTGCTTGGCGCTGACAAGCAGCTGCGTGAGCTTCTTCTGCGCCAGCGCCTTGAAGCCCAGATCTCGTAGGTACGAGTCCTTGATGAACGTCACCAGTGACTGGCGCGTCCTGGCTGCAAAGTCGTCCACTGTATTTGCACGGATCTTCTGGATGTAGATGCGAGCGATCTCCTGCACCACCTCCGTGGGCGTGAGGATGGGTAGAATCAGCGACTCTGTGACTTGCGAAGAAGAAGATGATATAATTGGTAGTTCAGTGAGGGAACTTCGTTGGTTCGGAGCCTTGGTCGAGTCCTTGTGCTGCACAGTAGACATTGGTTCAGCCTGTGAGCCACCAGTCTGGGCCTGAGCCTGAGTTTGAGCTTGTTGCATCTTGGCCGAGTCCCTGCGATGCAGGAACGCTGCTCTGGTTGGCGAGGTCACCGTCATATCTGGACCAGCAACAATACCGGCAACAGCAGAGGCCATAGAAGGTGTCGAAGCTTTCGTTTGCCGTGTGAGCGCGAGCATCTCGCGTTCCTGGAGCTCGAGCCGCTCCCGAATGCGCAACTTCCCACTAAATTTCGCCAAGTTCTTGTCGGTTTGCGTCGCGATCGTCTCGAACTTCTTGCTCTCAAGCTGGAAGAGCATTGGGTTGAAGTCTGGAGCCGAGAGATCCGGGAGTACGTCGCGGTGGTAGACCAGGAAATTAGAGAAGAGCGTCGGGTTAGACTCGAGCGGCCCCTGCACATAAACACAAGAACACAGAGGTCCACTAACTTCAGTACGATCTCCAAAATGACCTTTACAACCTCCTAGAAAGTTAGATAGGGTTGACAAAACCTACCATGAGCAGATCTGGGTACTTGGCAAACAGGCGCGTCACCAGCACGGGCTTCCTGTGCGCAATGTCGAGAAAGAACTCCGGGTGCTTCTCCAGCGTTTCGCTCAACAGGTGCGGCACCAGAGAGAACGCGAGCCTCAGCAGCGACGCGTCATCACGAAGCACCTGTGCAAGCAGCTCCGGTGTGGTTGTGAGGATGTGGCTCAGTGTGCTCGGTGTCGAGAGCAGCACCTTCGTGACCGTCGTTCGACTCGAGGTGAGGAGCTCTATAGTGATAGAAAGTTACAGAGAAAAGAAGGGAAAGATGAGGGTTAGTGTGAGGCTTTAAAGGAGTCCTCTGAAGCTTGTGAGAATTATAGGGACCTGAGAGGATCAATGGATTCGCCTTGACTGCGTCTGCGAGTGCTGCGGGTCGATTCACCAGTAGATCCGTGAACCCGCGTGGGTGGTTGTGCAGGAACTCTTCCAGCACAGCCTAGGCCGCAACATAGAGATCTGGTCAGTCATCATCACAAACAAACTGAGCTTATCATAAGCGTACCGTGCTGTCCTTGAGCGTGTGGTTGAGCAGCGCGAGCAACACGTCCTGCCTCTGAATGAGCACCTGCGACACCAAAAAGATATTCTGCTCCAAGATGCGCGCTACCAAGTACTGTGAGTCCTGGAAGATGTGTGCTGTGAGGAACGGCGACTGCCATAAAATCGCGGCGAACTCGCTCGGGTGGCGCTCAATCAGTCGCTGGAACAAAGGCTGGCTCGTCGTGCTGCGCTGATAGGATTCTCCAATAGCTCTATTAGCACTAGGACCCTTGGATGTCTTGGTACTGGACGTCGGAACTACTGCTGCGTCCATGAGGATAGCATCCATGGCGTCCATGTTCTCCTGCAGAAAGGCGCGAAACTCGGTCAAGTGGGTGTTGGCGATCTCCTGGAGCACGCGCTGGGTCTCGCCCGCACTCATATTTTGCATGAGCATCGCGTAGAAGAAGCGCTTCTTCTCCACGTTCTCGTGCTGGAAAAAGTGCTTTAGGAGCTCTCCACACGCCAGGCACGCTAGCGTCTCCATGTTACTGTGCAAGAATGTCAAAAAGAGCTCCTCTTTCTCAAGTGGCTTGTTGTCGCTTAGTTGCGGGAGCAGACTGGCGATCTGCTCACGGACGCTCAGCTTCGCCTGGAGACTGTGGAGCTCCACTATTTGGGACATCAGTGCACGAGTTTCTTGTAGTGTATCGGTGAGATCTCGGCACTGCTCAAAGTAGAAGCGACGCTCGTGTGGGCTCTGAGGCTGCTGTTCACTCAGCTCTTGGTCAGCTTCGTCACAAATGCCAGCCACGCTGGTATTACTGCAAGTCTTGTTCTGGACGTACAGTCCCGACTCGACGATACAGAGCACGACGTTGAGCACGCGCTGGTACTCTGGGAGGCGCAGCGTGAGCTTCTTGAGGCAGTCAAGCGCAATGGCGATCGAGAGACCGTCCGGGTCGGACTTCGGCACGAGCTTGCGTCGTAGGATGTCTATTGGAACATCATCACAAGAGCATGATCAGCATTTCAAAGCCCTCTGAAGAATGCAAGAACCTCAACAATGTACTCACAAGATTGCTCGATGTGGTTGGTGATGGACGTCCACAGTTTTGAGAGCTCAAGCGAGGAAGTGCCTTCAGCGCAGCTCCAGTCTTCCACGATGTCGTACAGCAGTCGCTCTTGCTGAGGCGAGACTCTATAGCAACCGTTCCAACTCAGAGTAAGCTCCAGACCACAAAGAAGATGCCAATCATTTAAGGTTTTACGTACTCAGTCTCGAGCGAAAAGAAGTGGCGCAGCAGGAAGGACGTCTTGTGCTTCGCCGTCTCGAGCTCGCTCCCGTCGTCGATTGCACTGGCCTGCGTCACGAGTTTCTGCAGCCTCGCGCGCTCGATCTGCTGCTGCGCCTGCTCCTTCAGCCGCTGGAGCGCGTCGACATCCAGTTTGTGCTTGTACGCCAGCATGCAGGCCTTTACCTCAACACCCTCCCTCGCTCGCGGGTTCACCTCCAGCGAAATGGACAGTGACGATTGTGGCGGCTCTTCATACTGGGATCCGACAATTCCCTTAGTGGGCGACAGTGTTGACCCCGATGGTGATATCGTGGCTGCCAATGGCCGCTTGTAGCTCTGTGGAAGTCTCTCAGTGTGATGAGCATAGTCAAGCGGACTCTGTGGACAGTTGCTTCTGCGTGGAGTCAAGTTCCTCGGGACGCCCGCGGATTTACAGCGTGGGGTCAACGCCGCGGGAATCCCAGCGACGAGTCGCCGAGGCGACAGTGGCAGAATCCCAGTTGTGCTAGTGTGCGTTGTTGGGTTTGTAACTCTGCGCCCAGTTTGTGGTCGTGACGGCTGCTGCTGTTGTTGGCTCTGGAAGTGTTTCTCCCAGACGCCGGACTTGCCCTTGACACTAGGCGCATGGTCGTCCGGTAATAGAAGCTGGAAGAGATCGTATGTGTTCTTCTGCTGGAGACGCGGGCTCGGGAGCGCGGATGACGGCGGTCTACCATGGGTGCTACTACTATAATGCTCCGCCATTTGTCTGTCGGTGATCCGATCGCTGGAAGCCTAGATCCTGAGTACTTCGACAAGCGTACGTCACACTCAACCTTTGTGAGTGGCAGTGAATGAAGTCCCAACTGTGTGTGGTACCTGTCAAGCCCAGAAGAACGACCTAATAATACAGACACAAGCTCAGGCAGAAACCGAAGCGCACCGGGCGGACAACATTACAAGCAAGGGCGATACGTTTCAATTTCATGATGTGTGCATTTCGTCGCACTTCACTTGCTGAACAGTGTGGCTCACTATTCCGAGCATTTCGAGCCACCGCAGCAGGGCCGCTGCTGCGCAAACTCATCACCGAGCGCGCCACCCGGGTGGTTGCACCGGAAGGCCACGGCGCACTCGCCCAGGCGGTGCACCAGGTGCTCAACGATCGCATTGCAGATCGATTCCTAAAGAGATAGCCATTATCACTTAGCATTACAACGTGTCCGGGTTCCATGAATCTAATAGAGAAAGAAGGGACATAGGTGAGCTTCATACCTGGGCGATGATGCTGCGCGACGGCACAGGACAGAGCACATGGTCGTCAGCGAGCGCGGCGATGCTCTGAAAAGATACACAAGGGCAATGCGATGCAGTCATTAGCATAGAGCTAGGGCTAATGAATGAATCAGTAAACATGCAGGCTGGACGCACCACGTCGCTGCTGAGACTGAGGGGCGAGTCGGAGTCGCCCGTGATAGCCACGACGGCGCACTCGGCTGCCTGGAAGAGCGACGGCAGCGGCAGCAGCTCCGACGTCTTCCCGCTGTGCGACAGGATGATCACCTGAGTCGTAGGAATGTATAGCTTAGTATCAGAACCTGTTCAAAGGTAGATACCCCACGAAGCTACGCACCATGTCCTCATGGCGCAGGTTGCCCAGCTCGCCGTGCACCCACTCGCTGCCATGGACCCACTGCGTCATGGTTAGCAACAGCAACACATCAGTGTCAACGTATACCACATTGTAATTGCTGCACGTACTTGGCTGCGGATCGAGACGGATGCGAGCGTGGACGCCAGGCGCTGCGCGACGATGCCCGACTTGCCGACGCCCGTGACGTACACGAGGCAGTCGCGTGCGTGGCACTCGGCGATGTGCTGTGTGCACGCCTCCAGCGTCGCGAGCGCAGCCGGGTCGCTCGAGAAGAGATCGTGGAGACGCTAACGAGCACATCACACAGACAATGAATTGAGCTATCTAAAGTCGTTCATAGCTATGATACGCCGCCAAGAGTCACACATGACCAACCATACCTGCAAAGCTGCGGCGTCCCGCGCGATCGACTGCAGCAACGGGTTCTTGGGCACCTCCGGTGCATTCTACACAAGCACAAACAGTTACCCAGTACGCAGATCTATGTCAGTACTTGACCCATCCATTGCATCACGTTGTCACCACGCAAACGGATTTGCGTCACAAACCTCTGGTTGCGAGTAGCTCTTGTTGTCGTTGCAGGCGCTGGACGTCAGCCAGCGCTGCGGTTGCTGGCTGAAGCGGTCAGCCACTGCAGGTGCACTCGCGTTAGGGCGGTGGCATGCTGCAAGTACAGCGGCGACGCGTACGTGGCGGCCGCCACAGAGCTGGCGCATCATCATCTGCATCTGCTTCACTTCCTTCAAGTGCGTCAATCCGGCAATGCAACGCAATGGTCTGCTTGCTTGATGGGCGAGCTTTTCTGAGCTGGACACCGAATTGTTTCTATTGGTTGAAAATGACACGTTTCGGTATTCTCATTGGTGAATATCTAGTGCGCTCAAGTCATCGAATGTCAAAGGCGACGGTTGAGCTCAAGCCAAGAAGAAGAAGCGAATGGTGTCCGCTGGCAGCCATCATGAAGAAGAAGAGGAGCTCGATGGCGCACTGTCGCTTGCGTTGAGTCACAGAGCACTGCAGCAGAAAGAGAGAAGGCGGCAACGTGAGAATGTGCGCATGCGGCTGCTGCTACTGCAGTCAGTAGCAGCGGACGACGTCAAGAGGTAATTTTCTCGGCTTTGAAAACCTCACGATCTATTTCGTCAACTGATTAGACGTCTACTGTGTGGTGGTGGTGGATGGTGAAGACGCCGTGGGGACGACTGCCAAGCGCGCGAGCTGGAGCTTTTGCAGCAGATCACAAAGCGGCGGGGTGCGTTGTTGTTACCCCTGTACTGCTGCTGCTACTGCTGCTATTGCTAGTCGTGGGACTGATCCTGCTTGCGCTGCCCCATTAGGCTTCATCACGCAAGAGCTCCAGAGTCAAGCGACCCTGCGTCCGCTCGACCGGTGGTACCACCAGCTGCAGTTAATCTCGCTAAAAGCAACAACTATAGACTCAGCTGACGCACGAGACGGCAGCTCAGTTGATGACGACGAAGACGAGGATCATGCGATGGCGCTGCTCAAGATCGAGCGGGTACTTGCACAAGACGTCGCGTGCTTTGATCTCCAGTACGCCTCTGGCACTAGAGTGCAGGACGTGGTGACTCGTTTGCTCGACGGCACTCACTCACAGTTCTCACCCCCAGTAGAGATACTAAGCTTCTCGACCATGAAGCGTGGGCGCGTGTGCCGAATCACGTGTGTACGCACCACCATCGACCAACAACACCAGTCGCAGTACGCGTTCCACTCGAGCCTCTTCATTCGCGACTTCGCCGCAAAGGCCACCCAGCTGCTGAATCAGTCAAGCGATGCCCAGAGCCTGATAGAGTTCGTACGGAGTGAGCCATTGCCATGAGCTTTTAACAGAGAATGAATGTAATAAATAAACACACGGACACATGCGGTTGGTTTATCCAATGGGGTTTCTTTCCTTGGCATGGACGGCTCTCGCGTGTGAACGGAAAGTCAATCCAATCACTGGTGTATTTGCCCATTATGATTTCGCACCACCCGATCAATACTCAACGCTATCTAGCTTAAGCAGTCAAGAGGCAAGCGCCGCCGGCGGCCTTGATCTTCTTCTCGGCCTCCTCCGAGAAGAACTTGGCCTTGACGATGAGCGGGATCTCTGGGAGACGGCCCTTGCCGAGCACCTTGAAGAAACCGGCCTTGGTCACGTCGATGACTGGGGCCTTGCCGTCCTTGTTGGCCTCGGCCTGCTCCTTGGTCTTCTCCGAGACGAGCGTCCAGAGGCGCTCGACGTTCACGGTCGGGCAGTGAGTGCGGTTGCGCAGCAGGTGGAAGTGGCGCATACCGACCTTACCGAAGTAACCCGGGTGAAACTTATCGAAGAGGATACGGTGGTGGTGCTGGCCACCGGCGTTACCACGACCACCTGGGTGCTTGCGGTGCTTTCCGATACGACCGTGGCCGGCGCTGACGTGACCACGTTTCTTACGGTTCTTGGAAAAACGGGATGGCTGTAGATGGAAAACAAGAGGGACAGTGCGTTAGCCATCGAGCGCACAACACATCGCTATTGGTCGCAGCATGCTGTGTGCTGTGTGGGATCCATCAGAGGGAGGAGAGAGCGCAAGCAAGCGCGAGCTGTGCTGGGGTGGATGGAGCTACTGCTGTGCTGGATCACTGCTGCTGCCTGTTTGCTCATTGACTGGTCGCGGCACATACTGTTCTTGAAGGTGTCTTTGGATCACAGCAGTGACGCTCACGCACGGGATCGTACTACGAGACGCGCACGTGTGCCTGTGACTGGATTGCTTTCATGCAGGTGTGCTTCTCAGGCTTGTGTGCTTAGTCCGCGTCTGCTCGTTCACTACTGTCTTGGTCTCTTCTTCACTCGCTCGTCACCTGTGCGATTCATCGCCGCGCACTCTCGCTCGTCATCCACTGCGCGCGCTCAGATTCGTCCGCTTACTCGCTCGCTTCACTCTCTTCTCTGTTCCTCCCTTTCCCCCGCTGCAACAGGCACAGAGAGCGACATGAACAAGTTGCCTTACCATATTGACTTGGTGATAGGCGAATGCGAATGACCCGACCAGGAAAATGCGGCGATTTCAGGCCCGAGCTGCCAAAATGAATGGCTCGTTGGCTCTCAGACCATGAGCATACAAATTCCAAGTTCAGTGCGTGCGGCATACAAACGCCAAGATGAAACGCGCCGAGTGGCCCCAAACCTCCTGCGGTTCACGTTTCGGGACGGTTCATCGGACCGGTTCATCTTGGGAGGAATGATGCTTCAAAGCAAAAAGACGCCTGAGTGCGACTTTCGACCCAAATTACGACCGAATCAGCCCAAAATACGTCTATCGCGTGGAATGCCACTTTTTCGAGTCTTCTATTGTTTTGAACCAGAAGGAAACCAAATTTGCCGCTTCCAGTATAAAATGGTATTAATTGCCGCTCCCTTCGGCAAATTGGTTTCCTTCTGGTTCAAAACAATAGAAGACTCGAAAAAGTGCCACAACAAATCCACACTGCGAAAGTGCGGAAACGACGCGAGCGAGAGAGTGCGATGAACACGATGGAGCTGGACGGAGGCGGCGGCGATCCCTCTAGAAGCAACGCAACTGCAGTGGCATACGGGTACAGTGCGCATATGCAGACTGCTGCTGAAGAAGGGCGCGAAGGCGTCGCCGAACCAGATCTACTCGAGCCGCTGACGGACGAAGAGCATGACGTTGAAGTTGCTGCAGCGAGCCCCAGCACCGCTACTGCGTCACAGTGGGTCAAACAATTCGATCCAAACTCGCGGCAGTGCTACTTTTACAATACGCACACGGGTCACTCGCAATGGGAGCAGCCGCAGGATTTTGTCGATGGTGTCGAGGACCCCACGACTAATGGCGTCGTCAAGATCCAGAGCGTCTACCGGTCAAAGAAAGCGAGGGACGAGATGAAGAGCAGGCTTTACGGCGGCGGTGGTGGTGAAGTGGTTGCAGATGACGGCATTCAGGCTTCAGAAGGTGAAGAAGGAGACCACGGTGGCGGGGGTGAGCATGTACTGGGTGCAGCGAAAGATAGCGCATTTACCGATCCTACAGCTGAGGTGAACCAGCAGGAAAGCAAAGAAAGCCCAGCTGATGACCAAACTAAGGAATATGGTGGTCGACAACAGGTCGAGACCGGCGCTGCGATCTCCATTCAGTGCGCATTCCGGCAGCACACGGCCGGGAAAACCGTCGAGAGCAAGCGAAATCACCTTCGCGATATCACGGACCCCAGCCTCATGAACCAGAAAATCAGCGACTTGATGAGAGCAATGGACGAGATTCAAGGCGAGATCGCTTCACGACAACTGGCGTCCGCTGCTGAGTGCAAAGAGTTCCCGCATCTGCGAGAACTCCTGCATTCGTGGTCTCAGTCGTTCGACGCCATCAAAGACCGAGTCCTTGGATCTGCGCAGCAAGCTGATCAGGTTCAGGAAATGGAGCTTGCAGCTGAGAAGATCGTTCAGGCGAAATTCCTTCACGAAGCCATGGCGGACACTCGGAGCGACTGCTTGGCACTCCTGCGCAGCATTTTCCTCATGAACAGCTACTTTGTGGAGCTCGACGTCAAGCGCATCAATGAAGCCTGCACGACGCTGCGGAAATGGAAAGCGCACGAGCTCTGCGCCTTGGCAGATCCTCGCATCATGAAGGTCGTTCAGCTCGACGATCTCCAGGAGATCTTCTCCCATGTGGAGAGCACCCTTCGACGTGCGATGGGCATGACGGATTTCAACACGGGCTCAACAGTCGCTGCTGGAAAGCGCTACGAAGAATGGCACGTGGAAGTTGCGGCAGCTCTGGACAGCGTGCACCAAATGGAGCAGCAGCTGATCTACAAGATCCAGCTACTGCACATGGTTCGAGCGGCCCAAGTCGAGAAAAAAGAGAACGCGTTGATGGAGATCGAAGACTTCAGCAGCTCGCAGCTCGAGATGCAGCAGCGGAAGCGCGCGAGTCAAGCGGATGAGTACACCAGATTTCTGGCGAAATGCCGCGAGAGCTGGCAAAGCGGGCTCGAGAAGAGACACGATGATGCTTTGGAGATCCTCGCGGTTGAGAAGGCCAAGACTGAGGCGACTGCACAAAAGATGGAGATCGTGGAGCAGATGCACAAACGTGACCACCACCGTCGCACCACAGCAAGGTTGTCCATTTGGGAGGCTGTGAAAGAAGGTTTGCCCGTGGAGATCATCCGCACCATGGTGTTTGCTGATATGCAGAAGGCGCGACGACTCGGCTATGACTTTGAGCTGCGAACCTCCCGCTCGGATCGCGGGGAAACGCTGATCCAGATTGCGTGCTGGTGGGGACATGAAGTGAGAAATGGCTTGCACATAATTCGTTACATGTTGCTTGGTAACTAACAAGTTACTTTCTCTTTTTTTGCTGCCTGCAGCATCTGGTGACGTTTCTGATCGAAGAAGGCGCGAACGTCCACGATGTCGACAGCTACTGCAACAACTTCTCGCTGCTGCACGACGCAGCAAGACGTGGGAATGCGGAAGTGGTATAGTAATACCTGACTACTGTCAGCTATTCCGCATCGATCAGCAAGCAAGAACGTTCTCATTCACTCTCTGCTTGAACTCCTTTCAAAGATTCGCATCCTGCTGCAGAATGGACTCAAGCACGACGTTGTCGACAGCTCTGGTGATACACCGCTCCACTGGTACGCTAGATTGATTTTCGATTGGCCGTTGACTGTGACTTGGAGCGTGAAGCCCACAGCATCACTACATTACTGCTCCAACTTGTAGGGCCGCTCGAAAGAACCACTATGAAGCTGTGCACACTCTGCTTGAAGCCCACATCCCATGTGTCGAGCAGAACACGCTCGACGTGATTCTGAAGACGGTGTGCGCGAAGAACCACCGCGGGAAGACACCGCACCAGGTCGCAAAGAGCGAGTGCATTCGTCGGCTGATTCAAGCATTCGACGACGGGCGTCTGCCGCTTTTTCGTCACTCACGAGTGGCGATCGCGCCCACTGGCAGTCATAGACGCATGACCGATTTCACTCAGCATCGGAATCCAAGCAGTCGATCGCTCATTGGCGATGTGAAAGGCGTCGCGAGGACGCACAGCTTGAAGAATTTCTCGGTCAACGTGCACGATGGTCAAGGTATAGGAGGAGGAAGTCACATGCCCAAAGGCGAGTTTGGCATCATTGATGTCTTGACCCCTAGAAACAACACAGAACCGCAGCACCAGCAGCAGCACCAAGTTGCCCGTCGCGCAAGCTCGAGCAGATCCGTAAATAAGTAAGGAGAGAACGCTTTTGGGTTGGCTTGTGGTGATCACGCCGAGAAAGCTCACGAAGTGAGCGTTCACTTCATGTTGCGTATCGAGTAAGTCAAGAGGAAGGTAGCTATTTTAGTTTCTCTTCACCCAAGCGCCAACATTAGAGACGTGGCGAGAGTGAAGAAACAAGCTCGAGTTCGCTGCTGCTGCTGGCGGTGGCGTCAAAGCACAAGAAGACAGGGTGCAAGACAACACCGCATGCGCGTGTGCCAGCCACGGAAAGTCTGACTTGGTGCAGCGCGACGACTCCAGCTGATCGAGAAGCCATGGCGATGACGGCAGCGAGCGACAAGATGGACCAGCTTATGTAAGACTTCTCAGCTACTTCTCCTTACTCGAACGCTTGTAGTGCGTAATGATACGTCCATAGCTGAGACGCTTTGATTTACTCCAAATGAACAGGGCAATCTACTCCCAGCGCCTCATGCCGCTGGCACTGCAGCGTCTGAGTGTGTCAGGTACGTGCGAATTGAGCTGACAACGCGGCTTCAATTGCGAAGTATTTCTTCGAGCCTAACAGGAAAGTGGTGCTGTGTCCTGTCTGATGATAATATGATGTTGATTGGCAGAGATCTTGAGCGATGGCGCTGGGCTAGCACTCTTCGAAGAGGAAATCCCGACGGGAGAGGAGCTGCGAATCTCCAAAGAGCAGGAGCTCTCGTTCAACCGTCTGCTCAAGTTCCTCAATATGCATGAGCCGACTGGATACGAGAAGGATGAAGCCCACAAACGCACTGTCGTCCAGTGCCTCGCGCTTCGAAGCATGCTGACAGAATGCAAGGGTGTAAAGGTGCTGCTCGTTGTTGGCTTTGAAGAGCAAGAGAGTACCTTGCACGTCTGCATCGAGGTTTACCGTTTGCTGACTGTATGTGTATCTGTGCAGCTCCACAATGTGCAAGAAGCCTGCGTCGCGAAGATGCTGCGTTGGTTTGAAGAAGCCTCATTGCATACTCGGGTGAGTTGCTGCCAGCTTGGACAACAAACTTGAATGGCTGGCAGATTGTTCTCATACCACTATGGATGACCAGGTCGCCGCATCATTGTCAACACCGATTCTTCCACCAAAGATGGTAAGTTCATCGTCTGCACATCACTGAACCGTAAAGATGGTTGCGCTAAGCCGACATTGTAAACTCTGGTATTGAAACACAGTCCCCGAAAAAGCAGATCTGCAGCTCCAAACCTGTTTTTGCC
The DNA here is from genome assembly GCA_023334245.1 of Globisporangium cederbergense. Lineage (NCBI taxonomy): Eukaryota > Oomycota > Peronosporomycetes > Pythiales > Pythiaceae > Globisporangium > Globisporangium cederbergense. The sequence continues at coordinate 4,005 of JAASGO010000177.1, read as the reverse complement.
AAAAGCGCAAGTGCCACAGCACTGTTGAGTGACGAGGAGGAGTTGATGCCTCCTACCTCGAGTGCTGCTGCTGCAGCCACATTGGAGGTATGTTTTCAAGTCGCCTACGCTTCAGATTCGTGTTTGAATCCATACTGCCCAGAATATTTGTATTCACTGCATTTCTACGTCATGATAGAAATACAGAATGCCGGATCTTCGAGCTTCTCACATTCGCCGAATAGCCGAACTGAGATCACGAGGCGCCGAATTTGTCGAAGAGGTCAGTCTATCTCTACTTGCTCTTGGAGTACATAGATTATGTCGTTAAAGTCATTTCATCGACAACAACCTGGCGCTTGTATGCCAAGTAGATCCCGCCAGCTGTGAAAGAAGAGGAAAGAAGTCGTGACATGCCGAAGCCCGAGGAGTACGACACGATTTATCAGCAGCGGCGCGTGGATGCAACGTTCAATCTCTACCATCCCGAGACTGACGCTGAGGTTTGGCATCGTTTGATAGCTTTGGCTATGTGTTGACAACCATAGCATCAGACTGATAACACTGTCTTTTGAATGGCATATACAGCGCGAGATGAACCTCTTGTGGATCCAGCGACGACATGAAGAGGAAATCACTCGTCGGAAGCAGAGCGAGGTTCAGCAGCGCGTGAATAAGTGGTCCATGGAGCGGAGTCGAGAAGAGTCTGAGCATCTGAGAAAGCGCGAGTCGATGAAACTGGTGGCTGGATTGGAGAGAGGGTATCGACAAGAGTATGATGAGCATGTCCATTCGAGCGCAAGAAAGCCTCGCGGCCACACAATTCGGTCTCTCACTACAAATGAGACGATACGAGCAAAGAGCGACACTATAGAAGCCATGAAAGATGCAACAGCAAGCACGAAAGCAGTAGACACGAGTTCAAGTGAAGAGCGTTTGAGAAACGACTCGAATCCACAGATCCTGGTGCTGAAGAGCAGCACGAAGAAGCAGGACGTGAAGAAAGGCGGCGGCATGCACTTCCGCAACCAGCTGCCAGCGAACTATACACCACCCAGTCGACACAGCAATCAGTCGTCTTCGTCGTTAGCGAGCTGGAAAGAAAGAGGTTCGACCACACCGGCGTCCGTGTCGACGCCTTCATCTTTCGGCTCGGACAAGCAGCTCCTCGAGACGCCGCAGCTACGGGCTCGGCTGAATTCGAACTCTTCGTCTGGGAGTTCTGGCTTCAGTGACGGCGAGGACTCGTCAAGCGATGAGAGCACAGATGAGAAAGATGCACATCCGGCAACTGAATGTGAAGCAAAGGGCTCGTCAAAGATCCAGCCTGTTCTCCAGCAGCACATGATGAAGCTCCAGCCGTACCACATCCCGTATTTCACGAATACCAACACGGAAGCTCATGCGAATCGTGCTCGACTGGGTTCAGATACAATAATCAGCAAGCTGAGTGTGAGTGCTTGTGCTAAATTCTGTGAGTCTATCTTCCTGTCCTCCTACTAATCATCGGGATTTTTTGAGCAGCTGTATCCTCGTGGCACGATTCCTCCGCAAGTCAAGCCGGCCGACCCCGAGTTCCGCCATCTCTACGAGGCCACGGAAACCCGTCGCGTGTTTGGCATGTTCATTGAAAAGCCTGAAGGAATGACAAAGAAGGTTTGTTTAGGCTCATCCTCACAGCTTTAGTTTACTATATGCTGTGCATTCTTCTCACCGCTTGCAATCAACTTGTGTGTGTTTGAAGGCGTCAATGACAAAGCTAACGAACCAGCTCGGCGACACAGCAAGAACTGGGCAGAGCCGGCCATCCGTTCGAGGTTTTTCTGCTTCGGCAACCACCACGCGGGCAAAAGAGCCCCTGGACAAAGCAAGGGCTTCCGTCAAGTCGACGCCCGCACTCCCTCGACCAGAATCGCTGTCGATCGCCACTGGTAGCGTCAGTATGAGCGACCTGCGTCAGCAACAGCTCGAGGAGCTCGAGAAGATACGTTTCCTGTTTGAGCAGAACAACCTCACGTTCTCCGACGAGGCTTTCCAGCGAGGCCTTCTGGTTCCTGAAGACAGACCCGTGCTCGACTGCGTGCACAACCTCCCTCTCGCCGGGTCGAGACTGGTTCCCAATCCACTCGTGGACTTGAGAATGCGAAAAGGTCTGCCGAAGAAGAAGAAAGGAGGACTCAAGAAGAGGAAGAAGAAAGCGGCGAAGGGTAGCAAGACGCCAAAGAGCGGTCGAGTCAAGCTGAAGTCCTAGACGAGTGAGAAGATCAAGAATAAAAGCACACACCGTATCCAAAAGGTACATTAAACGTGTGATTGGTCTACCGTTTGAGCTTATTTCCTCTCCTATGAAAGCACCGCACGTACATCTCCAACTGTGCTTGCAAGATGCCGGTTGCGTCGCTTGATTCACTTTGGCTGCTGTCTTGTAGGCTGCTCCTTCCTACAGGATCCGTGGTGAGCTCTTGGCTGCTTTCGTAGCCACTAAATGTGTCTTGTACCTCTTCGAACGAATAGGGCTTGCGGCACAGGAAGTCGTCTACTGGCGCCTCAAACTCGTCGTACTCATCATAGAAATGCGTTTCAGACACGAGCTCACTGGAGCAATGAAGTTCCTGCAACTCGTTGCTTCCACCGCTATCCTGTAAAGCGACTGGCTCGACCGAGATCACTGCCGCCTGCATCTCGACCATCTGCAGCAGCTGCTTGATCTGAGATTCTCTTTCATCGAGTTGTTGCTGAAGCTCATTGAGAGTGTGCTTGAGACTGATGTCCGTCACCGCTTCTTGATCTAGCGGACTCACCGGTACGTACTGGGCAATCTCAGCCTTTGCATCTAGCAGCAGTCGTTCTTCCAGGACTTGTACCCGCATCTCGAGCTCGTCGTTTTCATTCAGAAGCGCTTGTATCTGCTGCGCCATGCTCTCTTGAAGTTTCTCGTGTCGAGCGACCTCTGCATACAACGCATGCAACTCTTCGTACAGATGCCGCTCGTCATGCGGCACCAGGGTCTGGATCTGCTCCAGCACCGCACGCTTCACGTCGCTGAGTGTCTGAATGACCAGCGGAGCGGTTATAGAGGACTGCTTTCCTCCATCGCCACTGCGTTGAGTTGTGTGCATTGTGTTCCAGATTGTCTCTGCAATCTGTCCGACCTGCCACAAGAGCTGGCCTTGACGAGCGCAAATGCTTAGCAAGAGCAAATCGCTGTCGCATCACAATCAATAGCGCTAGATACAGTAAGTACATCACGAACCATTTCTTGCCGTGCTGTTCACCCCATCGTTTGCAGGCTGCTGTGTGCAGGGCTCTTCTAGTCGACCCCCCTCCGATGATCTCTCCACCGAAGCGCAGTTGCAGTGACACGACGTCTGCTGGTCGCTGTCGCTGCGCTTGAGCGCCTCGAGCTCCTTCCGCACGCGCTGCAGGTAGAAAATCGCCTGCGCGGCTTCTTCGATCGCGGCCTCGCGCTCCGCCTCCGCTTCGGACGCTCGCGCAGCCATTCGGATCCTCTTTGTGTATTTCCCCCAAAACTGACCACTCCCTGCTGCTGCTGGCGTCGTTTCCGTGACTGCCCCTGATCCAAAACCTATGACATAGAATGATGGTCTTCTCCCTGTATAGCATATGCGCGAAAGCAGGTTAGTCATTTTCGGGCGCATTTTTTATTTTGTCGGATATCTTACAGCATATTTACAAGCTTCTCAGATATTTCCGATCGGCACTTCATTGGCTGAAATAAATAAATTTAGGCTTCTCTCAAAATTTATCCTCTTCTTCTCTTGCTCGTTGTATTCTATACACAGAACAAATACAACATCAAAATTCGAGCTTTCTTGACGAACATACCAATATTTGTATTACATACTTTGTGAAAGTCAAGATGCAAAAATAGTAGTACTTTGTTTGCAGGAAGTTCCCTCTTCTCACCTCCTGAAAAATTTCTTGAAACTTAATTTTCCCGCTTTTTTCCTAATATTTGGGATCCTATGATATAGCATATATTCGTGAAAGCAGGTTAGTCATTTT
>JAASGO010000176.1:0-39497 GCA_023334245.1 Globisporangium cederbergense | reverse complement strand
TCCCCAAACCGCTTTACCTTGCACTGTCCCTATCTTTTGTCCCCCTCTATAAATTTATATCGACCATTCCTGTAGCTCTAAGAAGTCAAATCGAGCTGCGATTTCACCACGAGAGTGTTCCAATGGCGTCCTATAACATACTAAAAAAATCTCGGCCGCAGACACAAAACTCGAAAACCCCCACATAATTCAACTTTTTTGCTGTCCCTAATTTCTTGACGTGCACTGTATCAAAAACAATCTTGTTTCGTCGAATGCATTGAATGCACCTTGTTTTGTAAAACGTCATTTTTGTAGAATTTTTCCAAAACAAGGTGTGCTCATCATATAAATTGTAACTTGACAAAGAGTGTTTGTCTCTTATGTCATTTGTGGCAAATGGACAATTGTGACACCTACGTCACCACTTCACACACATCACACTCATCGTTCGCAGCATCCGCGCATTCGCCACCGACGAAGAAGAACGAGTCGAAGAGAGTAGAGACAAGAGAAGAAAGAGGAAGACGAGAAGATGGCCGACCGCAAAGACCCCGTGACGCGTTTCCTGGAGTTCCTGCGCTTCCGTACCGTCAGTGGCGAGGGTCCCCAGGGCAGCTACGCCGAGGTGAGTACCAGACAGAGCGCTTGGATCTCTCGATGAACCCGCATTGGAGCTGTGTACTAATGATTTGTGTTCTTGTGTGTATCTGTGCTGCTCCATAGTGCGCGAACTGGCTGCGCGACTACCTTGAAGAGAGTAGGTGCTGCTGCCAGTTTGCTCTATGCGAGTGTGCTGCTGCTGTATTGAAACGGAAAGCTCACGTGCATGGTATGTTGTGTTTGCAGTCGGACTGTCAGTCAAGGTGTTCTCACCGATTGAGAACAAGCCTGTGGTGCTGGTACGTTTATTTGGGATCCTCTGATTTCAATCATGTGGTTTCAACGTGACTGAGTAAGTTTTTTGTGTGTCTGTTTCGTATAGGCGACCTGGTTTGGTGAAGACACGTCGCTGCCGGGCATCATCCTGAACTCGCACTACGATGTTGTGCCTGCCATGCATGAGCACTGGCAGTATGACCCGTTCAATGTACGTATCTGTGACCTGGAGTCACTCTCAATTTGCCTCTGTAGCCTAACACTCACCGGATATCACGTACTATCGGGTAGGCTCAAGTGCTCGAGGACGGTCGCATCTACGGTCGCGGCACGCAGGACATGAAGAGCGTGTGCATCCAGTACGCGGAGGCGGTCTACCGGCTCAAGTCGACGGGCTTCACACCCAAGCGCAACATCTATCTGCTGTACGTTCCGGACGAAGAGATCGGCGGCGCACAGGGCATGGAGGAGTTCCTCATGCACGAGGAGTTCCAGAAGATCCAGCCGGTGGCGTTCGCCTTTGACGAAGGGCTCGCGAACCCGTCGAACGCGTTCACGGTCTTCTATGGCGAGCGCGTGCCCTGGTGGTTCTACGTGACCGCGGAGGGCCCGACGGGCCACGGCAGCCGCTTCATTAAGAACACGGCGACGTCCAAGATCATCGATATCTGCAACAAGGCGCTCGCGTTCCGTGAGGAGCAGGAGAATGCGCTCAACGCGGACGGTGGCTGCAAGCACGGTGACATGAAGAAACGCAAACTGGGCGACGTGACCACCGTCAACATCACGGCACTTCAGAGCGGCGTGTCGACCGATGGTGGCAAGACCCACGCGCTGAATGTGATCCCGACCACGGCAATTGCTGGCTTTGACGTGCGCATCTCGCCCAACTTGGACATGGCCGAGTTCAAGGCAATGCTAAACCAGTGGTGCTCCGCCGAGGGTGTATCGTGGGAGTTCACGTCGTGGACGAATCCGCTGCATGAGCACTTCACGACCAAGCTCGACAGCGAGAACGTCTGGTGGCAACTGTTCAAGGGATCGTGCGAGGTGCGTTTACGATCTGCTTAGGGGACCGTGATGCTGAGACTTGTGCCAAGCTAACATCGTTTATACTGTGCTGTGTGCTTATTCGCTTGCTGCCACAGAAACTCGGCGTGGAAGTGGAAACTGAGGTGTTCCCTGCAGCCACCGACAGCCGCTTTATGCGCAAGCTGGGCATCCCAGCGCTGGGCTTCTCGCCCATGAGTAACACGGAGATCCTGCTCCACGAGCACAACGAAAGCCTGCACAAGGACACGTTCGTCAAGGGCATCGACGTGTACGTGACGATCTTCCAGGACATGTTTGTGCATTGTGCGTAAGCAACAGGTAGCAAGCACTGTGTGGAAGACGCTATTTTGTTTGTTGCCCCAGTTTGCAACGTAAGCATTGTGATAACATGGTGAAGCTATGAAGAGGCATGTTGGTCTTTTCCCGAAAGCCAAGATCGCGAATGAAGGGAACGATGGCTACAGAAAAACTGGCTGAATAATGGCTACACTTAACGCATTCGCTTGGTTTCCGGGCGACCGTGGCTATAATACTGACTGCGAGGTGTTGAAGTACTATAGTATCTGAACTAGTATCATGAGTGGTCATTAGAAGTGAAGCGATTGACGAACTGGTCTATTTCAGCGAGGTGGAGGAGGAACAAGCGCGGTCGCATGGGGTGAAGAAGATCGTGGAGGTGGCGTTGAAGTGGTCAGCATGAAGGCCAGAGAAGCAAGAATGGTGCGGAAATAGCGATTTCTCATAATATAATGGAGCTTCTGCACTCACTCCGATCTCCGGATCGGTTGAGTGACCAATCCAAAGAAAGCCTGCGATGTCGGGACAAACCCAAGCAGCACGGAAGAAGACGGGAATGCGCTGCAATCGGTTACAACCGCTTTTTGCTCCGGACTTCTTTCCACAAATAGCACACACACACTGCTTCCATTTTCATTTTGACTTGGACGAAGAGCTCCTCGTGTGGATGCGAATGAATAATGGACGATGACACGCTCGTCGCATACGAGGCAGCTATCTATCTATCTATCTACCTACCACCACCACGATGGGAATAAATCTTTTTCTCACAGTTCGAGCAGGCAGCAGGTAGGCAGGCAGAGACAACGTCGCTCTCGTCTTCACAATTGCGGTAGCAGAGTCGAGTGGAGATAGGCCTCAGCAAGACGACACCAGGCCGCACCGCATCACGAGTCACGAAGCTCTTCGTGTTTTCTGGTCGTTGTGAGCTGCTCAAAGAGGTTACTCACACTTCCCACTTTGGAAGGAAACGGGTCGAGAAATCAGGAAGTCGTCTGCGCGTGTTTGGAACACACGGGGATGCACGATGGAGAGTCACCGACATGAGCAACTGCAGCAGAAAGACCGACGACCGAGCCTCACGAGCCGCCGCAACAGCAACATCACGCAAGATCTCCTTCTGACACCAACGTCATATTCTCCACCACTCTTGATTCCGTTGGCACTCCAGCCAACAGGTCAGTGCGAGCAGCTACAGAGCGAAGCGAGCGGCGCAATGAGCTGCACCACAAGGAACCGCAGCAGCACGCCATTGCTCTGGGCGATGTTGCTCGTAGTGTCCGTCTTTCTTTCGTCCACACACGGCGCAACAGCAAGAACAGAAGCACCAACAGGGATCAGTCACCACCTGCGACAACGCGGCGCCATTCTCTCGGCCACCATAGCTTCAACATCATCAGCATCAGCACAGCGAAGGCTCAACGTCTTTGGCGATGACGACCGCCGGCCCGTGAGCGATCCGTCGCTGTATCCGTACAGCGCTGTGGGGCTGCTGCGCTGGAGCGACTCGTTGAGCTGCACGGCCTCCTTGATCGCCGACAAGTTCATCGTGACGGCTGCGGAGTGCGCGCTCGACGCCGACGGCAACGTGCGCGAGTCGAACTTCGCGAACCCAAAGTTCCTGCCCGGCTACGGCATCAACAAAGGCGGCACTGCTGGTACAGGGGACAGTGCCGAGAAGGCGGTGGTCGTCAAGGTGCACAAGCAGTCGGACTACTGGAAGAAGTGGACACAGAACACGTACGTTATCCTGGAGCTGGACGCGCCCATCGGGCAGACCTACGGCGTACTGCAGCTACCGTCGCTTGCGGACCTGGACCAGTCCACAGGCAAGACCGAGGTGCAGATCGCCGGCTACGACGACAAGGCCATGGATTTGACGAAGGCCTCGATGCAGTACGCCAAGTGTACGTGCTACTTCCCGTCCGAGTTCAACGGGCCGCAGTACATGCTACTGCACGACTGCGACACGTCTGCGAGCGGCTCACCAGGCTCTCCGCTGCTCGTGCGCTACACAAGTTTGAAAACGTACATCATCGGCATCCACTCGAACGCGATCGGTAATGCGAGCACGACGGCTGTCGATACCACAAAGCCCCTCGAGTTCAGTCAGGACGTGGCGAACCGCGGCGTGCTGGGGCCATTTATCCAAAAGCATCTCGACTCACTTGTGTCCAACTCCACCGCAAGCAGCAGCAAGTCCGATAACTCGGCCTCGATGGACAGTGGTGACGATGGGAAGACGACGCCTAGCGCCTCGTCGTCCAAGTCGCCGACTCCAGCACCCATGCTCACACCAAAGCCCAGCGCGGACGGTCGCACTAGCACCGACACCGGAGATCTGAACCCAACAGCCACCGCAAAGCCGTCGAATGGCGAGAGCTCGGTCAGCAGTAGCACGAATCCGAACGGGCGCATCACGCCCGCCGCGGCGTACATCTGCATCGCCTTTGTGTGCCTCGCATGGGCGTGCATCCTATTTATCGCGGTGCGACACATCCGCCGCGGCGGCGCCGAGGCTGATGAGGTCGCGGACGATGACGACGCCGAGCGCATAGAGTTATAGAGAGAGTGGCCATTTCATCAATACAAACACACAAACACACATAAATAGCAGCATCTTGAACGCAGCTTGTAAGGTTTATGGCGTGCGCTAATAATGATAATGGCAATGAGGAAGAGCTCTAGAGGACGTCGGGCGTGAGTACCGGGATGTAGCACGTGAAGGAGCCGAAACCGTCGACGAGGATCGAGTGCAGCACCATCGCCCGGTTCTCTGTGATGCCTACAAATCCATAGACAACCACGGGTCAGCTTCACAGGTGCACACATATCGTAATCACCAAGTAAGTACTCACAGCAGAGGACGGTCTCAGTCGAGTTGCTGTCCGCCAGGATGGCTTTGCTCAGCACTTTCGTGTCGACTGTGACACTCGACGAGTGACCGTTCATGGGCGCGTTACCCTCTGCGTCATCGTCCTGCTCGATGAGGTCGTCACGATACCTTAAGTGCGCGAAGAGCGTCTGCAGAGTCAGAGGATTGGACTCAATGCGAAAGAGCAACGTGCCGCGCTTGCTCGCCTCGATCGTGATCGTGCGGTGCAGCGCCTTGAGGCGATCGATAATGCTACGGATGGAGCGCAGCGGTGGCATCTCCATTGCGATCTGTGGTGCCGGCACGTTCGGCTCGCGGTAGTGTTCCACCGTGCTCATCGCGAGCACCTCAATGGGGATGTTCTGCACAATGTCGATGTCCACGGCGCGCGTGCGAAGACACAGGAAGGACTTGTCGTCGCGCTTGAGCAGGCGCAGCATCACGGCGCTGGCGTCCTTGCCCGACGTGAGCGCCTGGTGGAAGTGGCGTACGTCGCACAGGAAGCCAATGTGGTTGTCTGCGCGGCTCTGCACGATCGCATCGTGAAAGAGCCGCGCGATCTGCAGCCGCGCAAAGCTCTGGAGCTCGTCACTGCTCGACTTGAGCGCCACGGAGAGCGTCTCGGGTGTGACCGTGAACACGCAGTTGTTCTTCGAGCTGCTCTGCGAGCTCAGGCGCGTGAAGAAGAGCGACACGTCGAGCAGGATCTCCAGCGCATCCTTCGCGAGCGTGCCGCGGAAGCGCATTTGTAGCTGTTGAGTTGTTTGTTCTTGAGCTGTTTGCTTGGCGCCAAAAAATCACAACAACTGAGAGACAAGTCTACGACGTCATGAAGCCTTGGGTTGTTGTGACGTTACGTTGCGACATTGTTGCGTTTCGGCAACGTAATCTAAAAACAGGCTTAAAAACCTATCAAATAACATGTGATAGGTTGTTGCCATTTGGCCAGCAAAATGTAAAATGGACACCTTGGGCGTGTACGAAGGAATGACACACTACTGCACACACAACAGAATGCCTACAAGCACAGTAGCTAGCTAGCCACACAACTGAATCGGATTACTAAAGGATATTGGTCGGGTCATGCCGCGGCCGTAGCGCTGCAGGCCACAGAACACGCAGTTGGCGACTGCATGCGGAATGAACGAGTGCTTGTGATGGTCACTGGAGAAACAAACAAGCACACACACGCAAATCACACTCATACACAGGATCCCATACAGCGCAATAGCAGCGTGCTGATAACGAACATTAACAGCACAAGCCGCTCATTATGCTTTGGGTGTACTGGCCGCCTTTGTAAGTGGGGAAAACGCTCCTCCCCCACCACCTGCATCGCCCAGCCACGCCTGCACAACCCCCCAGGTTTCTTGCCCTGCGCCCCCTCACCCTCATTACAAGAGCAAAGGTTTGCAGAGCAATCAACCGGAGAGGCATACGGACGCGATGCTGTTTCGCTATTTGTTCCCCCTTACAATGCGCAGGTAGTGCCTGGAATCTGCTCATCAAGATTCTGGGGAACATTGCTCCATGCAGCGGCTCGCCAAAACCGCTGGCGACCGCACTCGTCCACGTATAAACACACACTCGCACACAGCCACACAACCGCTACACCACGCCCTCTGTTGTGCGTCCACACATGTACGAGAGCACACACGTGGATACACACGCAGAGACTGCGACGCGCTCCTCCGTCAGCAACACCGCGTATTTGCCGCGAACTCCAGCTTGCCACGTTCTCGTCACTTCCAGTTGTGAGCTCTTTGAGCAAAAAGGAAAGATTCTAATGGCGTTATTTTCAGCCAATCCTCTCGCTTTATTTACCTTTTCAGCCAATGGCGATTGACTGGTGTTCAACACCCTTGCTCGCTTACTGTCGTGGGCTTTGATTGAGAACCCTGCATGCAATTGCTTGCGGTTAAGAACACACACACACGAGCGCTCAAATCAATCATGGCGGGCAGCGCTCCGTTCTTCGTCACGCCCGCGACGCTCACCGCACCAGCGGTGACAGATGCAAAGGGCAGCAAGAAGCGCAAGGCGATCGCCTCCGACGGCAGCCTATTGCGCGGCAGTCTCGAGGATCTCGTGGCCAGCAAACGCGAGCAGTCCGTCGCATTATCGGTATGTTACTTGAGCAAGCTGCTGATTGCCGCTCGATTGGTTGCGAGCGGTCCAGCGTGTAGCAATGTGTATTGACGTATTTATTACTGTGTATTGGTCGTATTTGTATTTGAGCAGGAAGTGCGAGATGTGCTGATGGATCACGTGCTGGAGACGCTCGAGACTGATCTCAAGTACACGGTCTTCCTCGTGTGCGAAGAGGTCACCGACTTGCATCCTCCCATCAGTGACAGTGAGCAAGTGGCGGATGGTGATACATCCACTACCGAGAGCAGCGATGCCAACGCACCAATAGATAAAAAGACAGCACAACCAGGAGCAGTCAAAACTGAGCAGATGCCATTCCTCGATAAGACCGACGATTGGTACCGCTTCCGCAGCCAGCTCTCCGAGGGCGACAGCATCCCTCGATGTGATGCAACGCTTCTGCGCATGCCCGTGTCCAAGAACGACATTGAAAAGGAGAAAAAGTCGGCCAAGAAATCGCTCAAAATGAAGATCAAGAAATTCAAGAAGCTCGCAGGAAATGCCGCCGCTAAGCCCACAGCCGAGTTCTACGTCCTGTCCGAGCAAGAGCTCAAGGTGCACGTGTCGTCGATCCCATACGACGGCAGCGAACAGACAGCGGGCTTCCTCAACACACTCCCGCTGTCCGAGGGTGAGACGAGAGCGCCTGAGCAACTACTGCTCGCGATCGACTGCGAAATGTGTAAGACGACGAAGGGAACGGAGCTGACGCGTCTCACGCTCGTGGACTCGAACGAGCAGGTGCTGATTGACGAGTACGTTCGCCCAAAGAACCCAATCGTGGACTACTGCACGCAGTACTCGGGCATCACGGTCGAGATCATGGACAGCACGACGAACACGCTCGAGGACATCCAGAAACTCTTTCTCCAGCACGTGCCTGCGGAGGCGATCCTCGTGGGCCACTCGATCGAGAACGACCTGCTGGCACTCAAGATCCTGCACCACCGCATCATCGACACCACTGCTTTGTACCCGCACCCGAAGGGGCTGCCGTTCCGATCCGCGCTGCGGTTCCTCACGAGTACGTACCTGAACCGAGCGATCCAGACGGGCACAGACGGTCACTGCAGCGTTGAGGATGCCGTCGCGACGCTGCAGCTTGTACAGCTCAAGATCAAGCACGGCCCGACGTTTCCCAGCATCGAGCAGGAGTACAAGCAGAAGAAGGTGATCAACGAGCTCTGCAGACTCAAGAAGTCGGTGCTGCTCATCGACACGCAGCGCGCATGTCGGTCACTGAGCGGTGGCGCCGCGTGTATCATTCCGTGCGACACGAACGATAAGATTGCGCACCATGTGGTGCACCAGCTCACCACGGGCTTCCCACCGACGTTCACGTGGGCGCGCATGCGCGGCGCGAGTCGCGCTGAGATCGCCAAGTATGTACAGAAGATCCAGTCTCATCTGCCGGAGAAGGCGTGCCTCATGGTCGTTCTGGGTGGCGACTCGACGGAGTTGCGTGAGCTGCACAAACTGCGCACGACGCGCGCCGACCCGCGCTGTTCTCTGCTCTGGGACAAGAAGATGCAGGAGAAGCTCGATGGTGCTGCAACCCACGCGCAGCAGGGGCTTGTGCACATTTTTCTCAAGTAAACTGACTTCGTGCATTCACTCCCTCACTCTTGTCGATCTGGAAGTAGTAGATAGAGAAGCGGTTTAACTTTGTTTGATTGATCATTGTAGCCACTTGACTTCCAAAGGTGTAGCCATTTGGTGTGCAATGCTGACCTCTTGGGTCTGTTGCTATTATTGATGGCAGGCAGATCACGTGAAGGGTCGCCGCCGGTTTCGGCTGCGTGAGTGCGAGAGAAAAATGGCCACATACCATCACCGCCTCTCTCGCTTCTCGCGCAAGCAGATAGTGCGAGCGGGCACGTCCGTCGGCCTCTCACGCTCGCTCTTTCCATCCATCAAGGCGGCGTCGACGAGACTAAAAGCGGGCGCGGGCGGTTTCCAGGAAGGTTGCGCCAGGCTACGCGAGCTCTTTTCAAGGCGCCTGCATCTCGTAGCACAGCGCGACGCGACGTGGGCATCAAGACAAGCCTCGCTTTTCACTGACTCTGGTGGCGAGCGAGCCGTTGTCTTCACTCGCATCACTCCCTTGGAAGCGAGCGCAGAGCCAAGTCAAGAGTTTCCGTCGGAGTTCAGTCTAGTGCCTCCAGCGTTCAAAACCGCGCGGCGGATCGTGTAACCTTGTGGGGGAGCCTTAAAGTGCAGGCTTACGGTAGCAAACGAGTGCACGGGGCTGTTCCGACGTGTAGTGTTACGGGTGGGTAGCGAGGAAACCAAGATGGACCCGAGCAAGCGCGAAGAAGAGGAGGCCGCGCGGAAAGACGCAAACGCCTCGCAGAAGCGTGACAAGCGCGAAGCTGCCGATGACGAAGATGGCGATAACCAACTGGATGACGAGAGCAAGAACGAGATGGTCAAGCGCGGCGCGGTCGGGCGGCGGTTCGCGGTCGTGGACCTGCCCGCGCTCGAGCAGCTGGCTATTGACGACGCAGAAAAGAGTTGAGCCCCAGACAGGGAGGGCTGTGAGCTAAGTGGGAGACAGTCGTGAGGCATTGAGTCTGTCGGCGTCGAGTTATAGAGAGGAGTGGGGAATAAAGAGATCGTGAATACAAGTTGGTTGTCACTGTTGGTGCACGGCGCTCGTCATCCCGAGTTGAAGTTGCACCATCGCCACATCAATTCTGTCAGACAAGGTACCCCTTTACCTGGAACGTGTAATACAATACCTTAGCTAATATGATCAGCACGTTTCCAGCAAGTGCTCGTGACAACCTTTTTAAATGAGTACCCTTCTTATTCCGATCAAAACAGCATTGTCGCCGCTGGTAGCTGATGCTCCCGATAAAGTACGATAAATGCGCATGCACTCCTCACCTCGTCTAATCAAGGCGCTCTTCACCATTCCGGATTGTGCGCCGCGTCCAAGATCTCCAAGCTCCTCACTTCACGATCGAAGCAGAATACGCACAACGAGCATGTGGCGACGACCGAGCTCCGTGCGCGCACTGGCGCAGCTGCAGTCCGCGTCCGCGCGCAGCAGCAGCGGCTCTGCGCTGCGCAGCTTCTCCAGCATCCCATCTTGGGCGACGGTTGACCCGGTGAAGATCAGCGGCGCTCACCCTGGCGAAGGCTTTAACCTGGGTAAGTGGCTGTGTGTGTCATATTGGGAGCTTTCTCTACTGCTACGCCGGTCACTAATGCGTTTGTTTATGTGGATGTGTGTGCGAATGTAGTCCATGGTGAGTGGATCAAGGCGTCCAAGACGGAGAACATCGTGGACCCGATGAACGGCGAGGTGTTCCTGAAGATGCCGGCGACGCAGAGCGGCGAGCTCGAGCCGTTCGTGCACTCGATGGCCAAATGCCCAAAGCACGGCCTGCACAACCCGTTCAAGAACGTACAGCGCTACGTACACTACGGCGAAGTGTCAAACAAGGCCGGCACAATGCTGCGCGACCCCAAGGTCATGGACTACTTCACGCGCCTCATCCAGCGCGTGTCGCCGAAGAGCTACGCGCAGGCAGAGGTCGAGGTGCGTGTGACGCGCAAGTTCCTCGAGAACTTCTCGGGCGATCAGGTGCGATTCCTGGCTCGCTCGTTCGGCGTCCCGGGCGACCACCTCGGCCAGACGAGCCACGGCTACCGCTGGCCGTACGGCCCTGTGGCGCTCATCACGCCATTCAACTTCCCGTTCGAGATCCCTGTGCTGCAGCTCATGGGCGCACTGTACATGGGTAACAAGGTGCTGCTCAAGGTGGACTCGAAGGTGAGCATCGTGATGCAGGAGATGCTGCGCATGCTACACGCGTGCGGCATGCCGACCACTGACGTCGACTTCATCCACTCGGACGGCCCGGTCATGAACGAGCTGCTGCTGAAGACCAAGCCGCGCAACACGCTTTTCACAGGTTCGTCTGTGGTCGCCGAGAAGCTCGCGAAGGACCTCAAGGGCCGCATCAAACTGGAAGACGCCGGTTTTGACTGGAAGATCCTCGGTCCGGATGTGCACAACTTTGACTACGTCTCGTGGACGTGCGATCAGGATGCGTACGCCTGCTCGGGCCAGAAGTGCTCGGCACAGTCGATCGTGTTCATGCACAAGAACTGGGTGGACGCCGGCATTGAGAAGAAGATCGCGGAGCTCGCTGCGCGTCGCAAGCTGGACGACCTCACAGTCGGCCCCGTTCTGACGGTTACCACAAAGCGCATGCTCGACCATGTGGCTGCGCTGCTCAAGATCCCAGGCGCGCGTGTGGCCTTCGGCGGCAAAGAACTCCAGAACCACACGATCCCGAAGGTGTACGGCGCGATTGAGCCGACCGCCGTGTTCGTGCCGCTTGAGGAGATGCTCAAGCCGGAGAACTTTGAGCTCGTGACGACGGAGATCTTTGGTCCGTTCCAGATCCTGACTGAGTACGACGACCGCCACGTGAAGCACGTGTTGGACGCGCTCGAGCGCATGAACGCGCACCTGACGGCTGCTGTGGTTTCGAATGACGTGCACTTCCAGCAGAAGGTGCTCTCGCACACGGTAAACGGTACGACGTACTCAGGCATTCGCGCGCGCACGACCGGCGCGCCGCAGAACCACTGGTTCGGTCCCGCGGGCGACCCGTGCGCCGGCGGTATCGGCACGCCAGAGGCGATCAAGCTTGTGTGGTCATGCCACCGCGAGATCATCAGCGACATTGGTCCGATCTCGAACGACTGGACGATCCCGGAGGCCACCTAAGCAAGCACGCAGTGCAACAAGTGCGCGTGAATGAATGCTGACGGTGTGGCCTTGCTTCATTCGCGCGTGAAAGGAAGAACGGTGATACCAGAGTAAAACAATGGACACTGATGTGAATGTAAGATGCTGGTCTGAGGTGAAGACGATGATGGCACGTGTGACATCGTTGGGAGATCAATTGAATGGCAAGAGATGCATGGCCGACGATGGTGTTGAAGTTGATGATGTTGTGCATGTGTCGAAAGATGAAATGAAACGAGCATTAAATCGAATGGAAGGATGAAAGGCAATAGCTTCTCATACCGCCCGTGCTCACTCACGCTGCCTTGGAATAGTGACAGCGGACGTTCATCAAGGAGAGGCGTCGAGTCGAAATGAAAGGGACTCTCGGTCGTCTCGACATCCCGAGTCAGTGAGCAGGGTCCGATACGGTCATCAGCGCTACTGGGATCATCTACAGTGGGAAGCCAAGTAGAAACGAAGGCGCTGCAGAAGAGATCCTGTGTGAGTGCAGGTTGAACTCGCTGGTTGGGGGAGCTTGGTGCATTTCCATCAGGCGAGCTATTTGGATTCGCATAGCCGCTACTAAAAAGCAAAAGCAGCAGCACTCGATTTGTGAAAGGCAGACAGAAGCGGATGTTCATCACCATTTACAAAAAAAGAGGCAAATCTAGTGGCTCCAAGCAAACGGGCGAGTGTGGAATGAACGCAGGTTGGCGTCCTTCAGTGCTTCACTTAGAGCTCCTCGAGCTCCCAGGCCGAGACCTGGTTGGCCTCCGTCTCGCTCAGGATCTGCGGGTTCTCCTCCTCTTCGCCGACCGTGAGGTCATCCAGGAGCTCGTGGATCGCAATCGCGGGGCGCTTGGTACCTTCGTCATCGTCCATCGCGTCCTCATCTTCGTCGTCCTCATCGTCGTCGTCGTTGCCATTGCGCTTCCCATGAGCGACAGCATCCTCGTCCTTGTACAGGTTGATCATCGAGCGCATCTCCTTGTCCTCCTCGAGGTCGTCCAGGAACTGCTCGTAGTCCATCTCCTCCTTGCTCAGGTCCGTCTTGCGCGACGACACGACCTCGACACCCTCCATCTTCTTGAGCTTCCAATTGCGCGCGCGTTTCTGCACGCGGCGCGGGAACTGTTTCTTGACGAGGATCACGTCCGGGAGCGTCAGGCTGGCCTGCACAAGCGGCTCCAGGTCGTTGTCGTTGAAGACTGCGGTCGTGAGGTCGTAGCCCAGCGCTGTGTCGCCGACGTGGAACAGGTTGGCCAGGTGGCAGACCGTCGTGTAGCGCGTGTCGTTGACGCCAAAGTCGGCGTTGCGCACGACGTCCATCTCGGCCAAACGCGTCTTGCGGCTCACGCGGATGGGCTTGCCACCACCGCTCGGCACGGCCATGGGTGTCGAGTCCAGGATCGTGTACTCACTCATGGCCTTGATCGACCGGATGGCTTTAAACGGGTAGCGCCAGTACTTCTCGTTGTCGATCTCGGCCGTTTGCGTCGTGAACGGATCCACGACGTGGATCGACGACGACACGCTTTGCACGAGCACGAGGCACGAGATGTTCCCGATCATGCGTGCGAGCTTGAGCGGCAGCACGACCAGGTCGTCCTTGCACACGGGTGCCACGTCCACCATGTACGAGAACTTGTAGTTGTGCGTGTTGCTGTGGTTGTCGGCCGAGATGAGCTTCTTCGAGTACTTGAGCTTGATCGGTACGCACTCCTGCAGAAAGTCCACGAAGCGCAGCGCGTGGTTGCGCTCAACGAAAAAGAAATCGACGCCGTTCGGGTGCGACTCGATGTTGGACGCCTTCTCGTGCGCGCGGTGCTTGAGAATGAGCTGCTCGAGAAAGAAGAACGTACGCTTATGGTCCACGCGCTGGCGCACCTGCACGACCGCGCGCCACGACTGGTTCGCGAACACGCGCTGGCAGTCATCACACTGCTGGTTGCGCACGATGAACGTCACGATGAACGACTGCTGCAGGATCATCTTGCTCAGCACCTCCTTCTGCACCGTGAGCTTGAGCTTGAGGCGGCGCGAGTGCGGCTCGGTCCAGACCCAGTTCGCGTCGATGAGCTTCACCTTGTTCAGGTTGTTGATTTTCTTGAGACAGATGGCCAGCAGCTCGCGGGACTCGAGCTCCGCGACAGCCCATGGCGGACGCGACCACTTGAGGCAGCCGCGGCACTGGTGGATGATCACCTCCTTCGGGATGCCTTCCGTGATGTCCACCTGGCCCTTCAGACAGCTCACGCACATGTTGGCCGCGTTTGCCTTGATCGGCGTTGCGCACATGCAACATAGGCTGATAGGTGAAGTCACAATACACAAGTGGCACAGGCAAACAAACAGCGTGGTCAGTAACAAGTCCATGACGTTCATCTCGAGCGGGCGTGCTTGCTTTCGTTGCGTTGGTGTATGCCACAACGTAGTTTTTCGCTGGCGCAAGCCCAGCAACGCAGCACAAGCGTTTACCCTACATAGGCGCAGTGGACTTACATTGTAGGCAGCGTGGACTCCATCATGCTCGCCATCGCGACTCGTACGCTTCTCTCTAGCTGTAGGAGACAGAAGAAAGCGAGGATGGCTTGATGCGCAAGAGCGAGCGGCGTTTGGGTTGACCAGCCAGCCAGCACCAGCCAGCCAGCCAAAAGTTCTTGTCACTGAAAACACTGTCACGGCTCTTAGACCTAATATATCCCCCCGTCGCATTGATATCGTTTTCCGAAGGGTTTCGTATGAGCTGACTTTTGATACGATGGTAGAGCTCTTTCAGCCCAAGTCTACCCTTCTTAAATTTTATATAGAGGTTCTTACTAGCGGAGGAAAACACCTCAACCAATCATATTGCACCTCGTTTTCGAGGTGTTTTGTTTTGCCTCGCATTTGCTTTTGCTTGTTTGTGCTGTGCGCAAATCCAACAAATCGACTGCAAAGCAAAGAATAATGGACGGAGGAGCGACCCCAGCGGCCGGCGCGCCAAGCCGCGAGAGCGCGGGCGTGGTCAAGGACCCGGAGATCAAGTACATCTGCGGCGACTGCGGTATCGTCAACTATTTATCCGCGCGCGACCCGATCCGCTGTCGCGCCTGTGGCTACCGCATCATGTACAAGGCGCGCACCAAGCGTCTCATCCAGTTCGAAGCCCGGTAAGCAAGAGCAAGCAGCAAACAACACAAGCAAGATAGCGCGCGAGTGAACAAGCAAGCGAGTTTGTGCGCTTGAAAGAAGATAAATAAAGGATACGTCGACGCCACACGACGCACGAGCGTGGCAATGCAAGCAGAGACGACGGCATACGCAGGCAGGTGGACGATGCTTCGACTCACAGTGTCTGGTCGGAGAGCACGAAGAGGTGATGCTGCGGCCGCGTCGAAGGTGGCAGGAAGGACAGACAGCGAGTCTTGCTTGTTGGAGCTCGTTCCGCTTGCGTGGGACGGTCGATGATGATACAGTAAAATGCACAATATATATGCGCTCTCATCGCGGAGGACGCAACACCTTGCTCATGTGCTTGCGTTGCTTGTTGTCTTGCTCCTGTTTGGACACACTTGCGTTTTGCTTGCTCACACATTTGCTTCGCATGGCAAGGAGCGCAACCGCGTCTGTCAAGCGACCAGAGGGGAAAAAACAAAAAAAGCATATATAAATCTGGTTCATTCACTCTAAAATGCCGCCACCAAGCCTGCTTGTTCGCTTGTGTTGTGTGGGCGCACATGCGCGCTCCACCCCTCTACCTATTGTCCATCCCTTGCTTGCTTGTGCTGCTTGCTTGCGCTACTTGCTTTGCTTTACAAGCTGCCGCCCGTGAGCGAGATCTGCGCAAGGCGCGCCGAGCCCTTCCAGGCGCGCAGGGCGCGCTGGTGCACTTGCACGGCATCGGCGTAGCGCGCGTGCTCGGTGAAGAAGCCGATGTAGGCGACCCAGGCGTCCTCGTGGCTCGCGCCGAAAAGGTCCACGAGCTTCTCGAAGAGCAAGCGCACTTGCGCCACGTCCACGTCTTGACCAACGGCCGCGGTCTCCACGCGCACGCAGAGCAGCAGGAATGCGTACGTGGCCTCGGTGGGCAGCAGTTGGCCCTCCAGGAATTTCTTGTAGAGCGCGCGCACCTTCTGGGTCGACTGGCACGTGGCCGCCCAGGTCACGAACTGCTGACGCAGTGCGCTCCAGTGGCTCGAGTTGAGCTGCTGGGCGGCCAGCGCTTTCTAGTAAGCACAGCCATAAAATCACAGAGAAAGATGTTAGTGGAGGCATGGCAACTAACAACTAAATAATAGGAACAACAACGGATGTAAGAAATGTACCTGGAAGGTGGCTTCGATCTTGGACGGCGAGCTGGCGTCACCGCTGCCGCTGATGAGGACGTGCAACAAACGCGTCGAGAGCGCAAACTTGCCCTCGAAGTCCGAGTCTTCCAGCTTGAAACTCACGGCGTCCTCCAGGATCGCAATGCACTCGTTCAGGCGCGCGTTCTTGTTGCTGTTGCTAGAGTGTCCCTTGTTGTCTGTGGACGTGCGACGGCGCTTGGTCGTGGGCTTGAGCGGCGACGACACAGTGCTACTGCTCTCGTCCACATGCAACACCAGCTGAGCGTAAAGCAGCCAGAGCTGCGCAGCGCGCGCGAGCTGCGGCTTCTGCAGCAGGCTCTTGATGGTGTCTAACGCCGCGCTCGTACCTTCGGTGCGCTGCACAAAGTCCACATATTTGACGCCATTGGCGCTCGAGGCCTTGGCCAGCTCCTTGAGCTTCTTGGCCGCGTACTCGACGAGGAACTCGCTCTTGCCAGTCACAAGGCGACTCACGAGCCACTCAACAAACTTCTCCTGCATCAGCACGCTCTTGAGGCTCGCGACGCTCGTTTCAAAGCTCTGCACGGCACGCTGCTCAGCGATGCGCTCGTCGGTCTCGACGGCAAATGGGCGCAGCGCCTGGGCCGCGTGAACGAGCTCACTGTCGGCAAAGTCGCGCAGACACGCGTCCAGGATGAACTGTGAGAGGTCCGAAGCAAACTTGTGGCCGAACAGGTCGCTGATCTCGATGAACTTGAGGCGGAAGGCCACGCCGCCGTCCGTGATGCTCGCAATCGCGTTGTTGTAAATAATGCGCGGGATCGCGCCCTGGAGAATCACGGAGCGCGCCTTCTGCTTGTCCGTTGGCTCCTCTGGGAAGGCTGAGCCATCAGTGGCGTCCTTGGCCAGCTGCTTCTCCTCTGGGAGTTCGTCGATGAGCACCGTCGCGCCCGTGTCCAGTAGGTCGCCACTCTCCTTCTCATCGAGCTTAAGGATCTCGCGACGCACACTGTTAATGAACAGGCATGACAAACGAGCGAAAGTAATCATGTTAGGAACCATTCACGAGAGTGGACATGCAATGCAAGCGAGAATTAGTGTAACAGTACGTACGTGAGCTTCTGGATGTAGAGCAGCTCGAGGCGGAAGTACTCGTGCCAGAGGCGCTGGCAGCCCTTGTTGATGCGGATTGCGCGCTGCATGAGCACGCGCGCCGACTCGATGTTGAGGTTCGTGGAGAATTCGTAGGACGCAGCTTCGATCCAGATCTCCGGACTGCGCGGGTGGGACTGCAGCGCGCGCGAGAAGACGTGCGAGAGCACGCGGCCGCTACCCTCGGTCTTACAAAAGGCGATGTACTGGAGCCACAGATCGATGCTGCCACGGTGCTTGTAGATCACGCGGTCGAAGATCGAATGCACGCGCTTGACGCCAGCCATGTCGCTCCGTGACATCTTCTCGATGCCGCTGCGCTCCTTGCGCTTTTGGCGCAGCGCGTCCAAGTTGAGCTCGTACTCGATGTAGCGCAGCGCGTCAATCTTGCGCAGTGGGATGCGCTTCATCGCGTACTCAAAGTCGCGCCGGCGCTCGACGATCTGGTGAATCTCGTCCCGCGAGAAGAGCTTCTTCTCCTGGAGGTCCTCCAGTTCCGGGATCATTTTTTCCATCAGCACCTGCACCGTGTCCGCCATGGCTGCTCGCTAGTTGTTCTATTGCGTGTGTGTGCGTGCGTGCGTGTGTGTGTGTGGGTCGTGAAGCAAGAGAGAGAGAGAGAGCTTTAGGCGTCGCTTTGAGTCTTCTTGGTAATGAGCTCTGCGCCAATAGAACGTGATGTTTGTTTTGGGCGGGGTGGTTGGCTAGCGTCGTACTTAGCCGCCGCATCCACAGTACGCGTCGCTGCTGATTTCATTTTCCTTTTATCATAAATTATAGTATATTTATAGTAGTTTATATGTATTATATTATGAATATATTATGAATATATACTCTTTGATATTTGAATCTCATTATTTGAGGTAGATGCGCTTCTGAACTGCCATTCCCAACGCGTGAGCTTTTTGACGAGCATCACCAGAAGCTCAAAACAAAAGGCAACCAGACGAACAAGTCGGCAGGCACCATCATGTTCCCGGAAGACCGCTTCAACCCGCTGCTGCCCAACACGGAGAAGCTCCACGAGGACCTCTGGGAGGCCGCGGAGCTCGAGTTCACGCCGCGCACGTCCGCGGAGCTCGGCTCGAAGCTTGTGCTGCACCAGTTCCTCCCGGCGTGGGACGTGCAGGCATACATCCGCGTGGCGCAACTCAAGCTGCACGTGCATAACTCCAAGTACCCGTCCTACGAGGCCACCGGTGCGTCTTTGCTACTGCTGAGTCTGGTAGGCCTTTAGACTACCGTGCATATACAGTACCTTCACTGGCGTGCTGTTGTTGGTGTATTATAGGCGAGCTGCCGCAACTCAACGATGGCAACTTCCTCGTGCCCAAGGAGGAGATCATCATGCACCTGCAGACTGTACGTGCTCATGCTTGCTGTGCAGTTCTTGTTACAAAGTAGTGGCTAATCTTCCATGTGTGTATGTTTGCTTGATGGGTTCTTGTGACAGTTCCACAAAGACATTGACGCGTTCTTGACGGACGAGCAGCGCAGCGAGTCGTTCGCGTACCGCTCGATGATCTCGGAGAAGCTGCATCGCGTGATGGTGAGTGCCGTCGTACTATGGGCTCGCTTCATGGGCGCCTCTTTATCTTGAGTACTGGCCATTTCACATTGTCTTCTGCTGCTAACACTGCTCTGACAGCTGTACTGTCGCTGGGTCGACCCCGTGACGTACCGTGAGGTGACGCGTCCGCAGACGAAGAAGTATATTCCGTTCCCGCTGAACCAGTTCCTGCCGAAGAAAATCCACATTGACACAATGGCGGCGCTCAAGGAGTTTGGCATCACCACGAAAGAGCAAGCGTACGTGATCGCGCGTGATTGCTACACGGCGCTCAACGCCAAGCTTGAGAGTGCGGGGAGCGCATTCTTCTTCGGCGACAAGCCCAGCGCGCTGGACGTGGCGGTCTTTGGTCACATCGTCGATGCGCTCGGCAACGTGCAGCTCGGCTCGACCGTGTACCAGCACGCGCCGCTGCTCGTTGCGCTCGCGGAGAAGATCCGCGACACGTACTTCAACCCCGGTGAACGTCCTGGAAGCCTCAGTGCGGAGCACTTGGCGTACACGGAGAACCAGGCGAACTACTTTAGCACGCTCGACGGGAGCTTCATGAGCAAGGTAGAGCCTGCCGTGCACGTCGCGTTCCTGGAGCCGTACCGCAGCTTGAACTGGGGCCGTCGTGAGCTTGCACAGGACATCGCGAAGAAGAAGCACGCGGAGCAAGCCGAGGCGGAGAAACAGCAGGCGGCTCATGGAACTGGTGCCGAGGGCTTCGAGAAGGGCACACGGAACGTGATCATTGGGGCCGTTGCGGCGGTTCTGTTGTACGCGTTCGCTGCACTTCCACTCGAGTTCCGAGTCGTGGACGACGAGGAGGAGGACATCGAGGAGGACGACCTAGACGAGGATGACATTGCGTTTTACGAGGACGACGACGAATAGAGAGCACAACAAGAACAAAGGCAAGAACTGGATGCGCAAAATATACTCCAACATACAAAAGGGTAGCTCGACAGCGTTCTCTTCTGGACACACCTGAGATTGAGTGCTTGCGAGACGGGAAATGCCGCGGCACCTCGTGTCCTGTTTCTCTTCTTCTCTTCTCTCGTTCTGCTTCTCAATAAATTACAAGATCGTCACTCACGTTGTCATTCACGATGTCGTTGAAAGCATCCGCTTGACGATCAAACGCACTGCGAACGATTGTGGCCTCACACTTTTCATACATACACACCAAAGCCAGATAATCACATGGCGTTTTCCTTGTACCCCAGAGGAGTCCCGACGTCCAGCGATTCATCTGCAGCACACGGTTACATCCCGACACGCAATTGTTAGATCTCGAATGTCAGTTCAGGAACTCTGAGCCCTGTAAAATCAACGTACCGGCGATGATGTCGTTGATGAGCTCGTCATCCGTCGGATCGAGAGCTGAGAGCGTCACCTTTTCCAAAAATCCATCAAAGCGCTGCTGGTCATCGAGCGTGGAGAGATCCTGCAAAGCCCAAATCCACATTTGAGTACAAGATGTAGATTTCAATAACAATGCGCCGGCGACTTCGCACAATTGTACGTACAGTGTTCGCCATCATCATCGCCTCGACTGCACTCTTCCAGCCCTTCTGCATGATGGCTTGGCGTTTCTGGCGCTCCTTGTTCGCTTCCAGCTCCTTCGTCAGCATCGCTTGGCCGGGCGAAGGTGCAGACGATAACGTTAGTCCATGCTTCTCGCGCTCTTGAAGCATCAGTCGAACTCTCTGTTGATGAAACAGCTCGTACGCTGATGCGTGACCCTCAGTCAGAATCATCTGAGAACGTGGCGTCTGCGAGGAACCCCATTCCTCTCTCGGCGTGTTCAACATCTTAGCAGCAGCAGAGGCTGACGACGGTGGCAACCCAACGTTCATGTTGCTGCCAGCTGGGATCGATCCTGAAGCGGCCATCGGATTGCCACCAAAATTGCCGCCGTACATTCCTGCTTGCATCGCGTTGAAGTTCTGGGTGGACATCGGCATGCCAGCTTGCGAATACACGTTCCCCGAGAACCCCATTCCAGCGCTTGCAGCCTGGTACATTTGTCTCGGTGGTGGACCACCAAAGCCTTGCTGTTGGCTGTATCCATGTTGTGGAATCTGTCGCACACAACAGCACTGATTAGTGAACAGCAACAGTAAGGGATTATCACACAGTTGCAAGCTCATACTCACATTGTTCATGCCAGTTGGCATTCCTGGGTAGTATTGCATTGGTTGAGAGGTGGCGTTCCCTTGCTGAAGTGGCATCCCCATTTGCTGTGGAACACCATAACTGTTTGACATGCCGTAGTTCTGCGGCATGCTGGGATTGGGCTGCATGGAGTTGTAGCCGAGCTGAACTGGATAGGGGTTCTGCTGCTGCTGTTGCTGAGAGACGGCGTTGACGTTGTAGCCATTCGGAGCTGAGTACATTGCGTGGTTCGCCGGGGAAATCGTCTGCGACACCGCTGGGTTCGCATACAAATTGTTTTGAGCCGTATTCGGGCCGCCATTCTGGAACCGCTGACTCATCTGGAAGTTGTGGATCGACGCTGCAACGAGGTCGTCGTTCACGCTCTGAATGTTCATCGCTGCAGCAAGCTCAAGCGCGTCAAGTTTCTCAACAGCGTCTCCAGTGTCAAACGACAGGTCTGCAGGCTGAAGGTCCGGGATATCAGAGGTCAATGGGGCTGTACTTGCTACATGCGATTTCTCCACCTGCACAGGTTTTGCTGCAGCGCTGATCTTTTCTGCTTTGATCACGGGAGATGCTGCTCGCGTTTTCTGCCTCGAGGGTGCTGCCTTAGCCGCCTTCGCCTTCGGTTTCTCAGGCACCACGGCCTCGGTCAGAATGGGCATGTGTGATGCTGAAGATGTGCTATGACTCTTCTCGTCTTTCATTGCCGCCCGTCGTCCTCTCATCAGCGATTTCCATCGGATTTTCACCGCATCTTCCGTTCTCCCCTGGATTTGCGAGAAAATGTGGTTGAGCCATAAGAATTTAGAGGTTGTAGTCAGTGGCTCTCGTCTGAGTGGACACAATAGCATCGCCATACCTTGAGCTGTTGCGCAATAATCGACCATCGGTTGCCCAGCTTCGACTGCATTTCAATGATGATTTTATCCTCATCTTCCGTGTACGATCTGCAGACAACCAGCGAGATAGACTCTAAAATCAGTTTGCTTGCAAGTAGACACGATAAGAAATGAATCAGATAGAAAACGCACCCTTTGTTGATGTTCGGATCCAGATGATTGCACCAGCGCTCTCTGCACTGCTTTGATCTGGAAACAACAGCAACAACAACAACGGACGTGGGTTAGCTCATACTCGCATCGCGTCCAGCTTGCGATGATGACTTACGTTCGTCCAGGAATGAGCGACGCGACTTGGCCCCAGTTCTTCTTCTCCTCAGTAACAAGCTCGCGCAGCTTGTTGTCTTCTTCAGGCGTCCAATGACCCTATTTCGCAGCACATCAAGAATAAATCAGTTACCAATCTCATGCCCATGCCTGTCCATTTTCCATCAACCTTGTCTGAACGTACCTTGATGAGGCCAGGCTTCAGCACTTTTGTCCACCGCTGTAGGCACTGCGTGTGGTTCCGTCCAGGCACCTGATCTGCAATTGCTTTCCAGTTGCGCTCGCCGCTTCTCTCGACTGCGAGCCGCAGTGACTCATCCTATCAATTTTAAACCAAGAATACAAGTTTGTCTTTCGTGCACATTGCCAAATCAGGTCCAACTATCAACATGGCGCATATTGAAGTACCTCTGCCTTGGACCATCGACGCGGGTTCGACTTCTCCTTCGCGGGTGGAGCCTGCTTGACGGCATTGGAGATCAAGTGCGGACGCGGGACACCCATACCCGCGCCAGTGCGATCCTTCACGAGTAACTTTGCCGGCTGCGCTTTCTGAGAACCGGATGCGTCGTCGTCATTGCCATTGTAGTCGGCATACACGCCACTGCCATCTTCCTTTTGCTTGTGACGTTGAGATGCTGGTGCAGGTAGCATTTTCTTCAGACTGTCCGTGCGGCCGCGCTTCTTTGGCGACTTGCTCTTGGGTAGTGCAGCTCTCGGAATCGACTCCAACTTAATAGCCGACGCATCATCTTCGTCATCAAACGCCATGTCGACCCCAGACATGCCATACTCGTCCCCGTCTTCGCCTTCCTCGCCGTATTCGTCCTCTTCATCTTCATCCTCTTCGTAGTCGTTCTCGGCATCTTCCTCGTCTTCGTCGTAGTCGTCCTCTTCATCGCCTTCATCCGGTTCGTCCCCGTCGTCTTCCGGACTCACACATGCGCCTGGACTCCCGTCCATCGACGCCGTGGAGATTGTCGCCTGGTCCAGCGCCTTCCCCAGCTCCGACACGTTCACCGCTGGCAGCGACGACGGCGCAGCGCCACCGCCACCGCTTGTCTGCTCCTTGTGCTCTGCCATCTTCGCTCCTCTATGGATGAAAGCGCCTTTTGTAAGATAGATACGCACCCACACAAGATAGAGATCGGAGAGAAGCGCCCTCTCTCTCTTTCTCTCTCTCACTTACACGACGGCACAACAACCTGCGCACGCCACCCTCTGCAGCCGTTCTTCTGTTTCTGTCGCAGCTACCGGCCGACCGCCTCAAGCGACTGAGTGAGTTGGCTCAGTGAGTGAGTGTTAACACTGGAAGGGAGGATGTGAGGTGCATGCACCACGAACGCTTGCAACTCGTTCGGTTCGGTCGTTGTTCGTTGTGCTCTCGATGGCGCGCGCGCAGGAATGAGCCTCGAGCGACGAGAAAAAGGAGAATCCCAATGTGGCTTCCCAATTTGGGTTACCGGATGAGGGGGGAAAGGGGGGGGAGGAGGCAACCGCAAAACGGAGAGCTCTGATTTAGCATCTTGCAAAACAACGCATTCAATGATTAAATCTACTCGGAAAATAATAATAAGCTGCTCACTCGAGTGTAAAAGAGAGATTCAAAATGCACTGTCAGTATTTTAATGGCATTTAGTGGGTAATTAAGAGATGACAAGATTTTTGTACAATGTTTTTAAGTGTAAAATCTAGCACACGACTCTAAAAGACGGATTTTATGTGAAAAAGTACCCATCGCTCTTTTTGACAGATGATCTCTTCTGTGCTTTTTATTGCACAATATATTCCCACACAAGCGTTTTCGCTAAAAAAGTACGCTCCTAGCAGAGAATATTGCATGTCAGCACTGTAGTTTACCAGATAGTCCATACCTATGTACCATCGCAAAACCTCCCCTAATCCGGCAACTCGTCCAAGCATCAATCCATTTTGCACCAAAACAAGCTCCATAAATTTGTCTCATTGGCCATAACAAAACAGTCGGTAAGACTAACCCCACTAGATTGGCCAAAAATCGCACCAACTCCAGGACGCACTTTCCTTTTGACATCCAAAAGCCAATTGATGATGGCGGCAACGCGGGGCAACAGCGATGCGCAGCAACTGCGTGCGTTCATCGACGCCACGAAGCGCGAGATCCGCGACGCGGAGCAGCGGTACGACATCAGCGCCGCCGCCAGCAAGCTGCAGGCGCTCGCAAGGCCTCTGCACTGCCCTAAAGAGTTCCCAGCCAGCTGGAAGGTGCGTAGAAAGCGCCGACGATGTGTGGTCACGCACGCTCTTGATCAAATCTTGCTCGTCGCTCACAACAGTGGCTGTCGTGCGTTGGGTCTGTTGCATGCGCGTAGAATTTGTACCTGGAGCAGTTCTACCGTGACGTGGCTGGTTTCGTGCTGGGTTTCGTGACGATCAACCTGGAGATTTGCTTCTCGCCGCAGCAGCGCAAGGTTGGGATCGACGCGTTCTTTGACGTGAACCATGTGTCTGCAATGAAAGTAGTGAACGTGCTGGCGACGACGCTCGCAAGCACAGCATTCACGAATACACAAGCGATGACAGCGACAGCGAAAACACCGGACCATAGCGAAGAGGACGCGAAAGTCACGATCCAGCAATGCGTTCAGCAACTGGAGCTCGCGATCCACGCCGGCGCTCTCGATGCGATCGTTGAAGCCATGCTGGCGCTAGAGGTACGTGCAAGCAGCTCTTGTTTCAATATACGCTGATCTGGTATCTCTATGTGGAAGCTAACTCAGTGCATTGTACGTATGCCGTGTAAATTCTAGGACAAGTCGCCAAACGGACGCCATTTGGTCGCGTGCCAGTCGCTCGTGTCGAATTTGGGGTCTTTACCAGGTGAGAATGCAACCGCACCATGCGAGTCTTTCTGTTGTGCTTGATCTTGACAAATGCGGGGCTCGTCGTGCGCGCAGACCTCGTGTACAATCGTCGCCAGCGTGATACGCCGTCCATGTTCAAGTCGCGTCATTACTTTCCGCTGCTCGGCGAGAGCCTCTTTCGCTGCGTCATGCAGCAATACACAGTCACATCAACTGCAAACGGAGATCTCCGGACGATCTCATACGTGTTTCGCATGTTTTCTGAGAAGCTCATCCGCATCGGTCAGACTAGTGTGCTACTTCAGAGCTGGCTGAGTGGCGCTGCGAGTGCATTGTACGACCCACGAGTGGAGAACGTGCACCGACTGCTGCTCACGAGTATTCCCGAGTCGTGTCACGAGACGTTCCTCTTACACCTGTCCAAGCAGGAAGGTGGAAACAAGCAAGAACAGAGGAAGGCTGATCACGCATCAAAGTACCGACTGGTGTCGCTGATCCCACGTCAAGTGGCGCTGAGCAAGCATTTCCAGTACGTCGTGACGCACAAGCTGCTGCTCAAGAGGCCGTTCGAGGATTTCTTTTTTCTGCGTGCGCTCATCGACGTGCTCGCACGTGCTGGTGGACAAATAGATGGAGAGACAATGGTTTCAGCACCAATAGAAACACCACTGAGCACGATCTTTGACGTGGTGGTCACTCGCTGGAGTCAAAGCACCTTCGCTGGAACTGCCGATTACGCGCTGAACGCCTCGATCTGCTTCTTCCTACGTTATTCGATCAAGCTGCTCGCGCAAACGAGCGGGTTTTCTCACCGAGACGACTGGGTGCCGAAGCTCTGCAAGGGCGTACAGGACCACATGAACCACTCGCTCGAGCGTACACGGATCCTGGGCATGCGAGTGGGGGAGACGATGTCGCTCGTGATCTCCCCCGAGAACCCGCTGAACTTTGAGATCACAGGGAGCGAGGATCCGATGAAGATCTACGGGAATGTCGCATTCGATGCGCCCGCTGCGCGTGATTTGGCTGCTGCTGTTGGAAGCTTGCGTCTGAGTGAAAACGAGGAGGCAGGGGGAGTTGAGGCATCGCAGGCTGGCAAGGCGTCGAGAAGAGCCAAGAAGACGAGGAAAGCTGCAAGCAAGGCTTTCACGCTGGATCCGGACGAGGTTCTCGATAGCGATGATGCGAACGGTGCGAGTGAAGATGATGAAGAAGCGACAGCTGGGTCTGATGACGACGACGAGTCAGACTCGGACATAAGTCTCGACGCGTATGACATGGAGGACGACGAAGAAGATCTAACTGCCAAGCGACCAGTGTATCTGAAAGACCTCATCGCGGGTCTTCACGCGGAGGACGATCGGGAGAAGACGGAGGCTGCACTGGCAGAAGCAGAAGCGCTCTTGCGGAAGAAACCGCGTGACCTGCACGAGAATGCAGCCGCTGTGGTGACCGCACTACTACGACTCGAGGACAAGTACAACACGCCAAACTTCACAGCTCTGCGCGCGAACGCACTGGCTGCTGCCTGCGCTCTCTCACCACTGAAGACGATTCCGTACTTCCACACTCAGGCTCTGGAGCGCGAGCAGTTGCTGCAGTCGCGCATCGACGTGCTCCAGGCCATGGTCGCTGCGTCCCAGGAGCTCGCTGAGGTCGGTGACAATGTTAAAGTAGTGACAATGATGGGCTTGCAGAAGAAGAAGTCGCTGCTAACAGAAAACTTGGACGCTCGCACGACTCGGGAGCTCAAGACGCGCCGCTGGGGGTACAGACGTGATCCGTTGGCGCAGCCAAAGAAGAACGCGTTTGCAGAGTACGCGCTTCGGTTCTTCTCGCCACTGCTCTTCGGGTACATTGAGTACGTGCGCATGCACAGCGCTCCAGGTACCGAATCAAGCCTGAGTGATTTGGAGAACGTGTTTCTTGCGCATTTGCTGCACGCGCTTGGGGTGTTTGTCGAATGCGCGGGCAACGCGCCACAGGCAATTTCCATGGCAAAGTGTCTGCTGGAGTTCGCGTGGGTACAACGCCTCAGCGAAGTCGCAGCCGTGCGGCGACAGGTGATCTTCAGCATTAGCCGCGTGTTGCTGGTCGTGCCGCCGTTCCTCTTGCGACAAGAGATGGGCGAGAGCATCGTGGAGATGCTCGCGTGGCTGCAGCAGGTGAACCGTCAGGACCCAGATGAGGGCTGCAGAGAAGGCTCGCGACTGTTGCTGTCCTCGGGTGCGATCCCAATGCTCTCGCTGCAATGCTGACTCCCTCGAGCTTTCATATAAGCGCTGATAGATACTGGCCCACGCTACAGCTTGCAAACGATCAGAGTAATGCGATGGGTTGACGTTGGAAAAACAATTTCGCTTCGCCAGTAAAGCTTTCGGCAGACTCTCCTCGACACTTCGCTTCGCTTATCCAAAAGGGTACCGTGATTCTTTTTGTACAGCTAGCTACTCGGAAGCTTTTCTCGGCTTCTTTGCGGTCGGTGAGAGCAGCATGAACATACACAAACACATATGACAACATCTTTGGTTAGTGCTCGCCACGTAGCAGAGTTCTACTCTGACGGGCTCACAGCACATTGCATGCTTAACTGTTTCCGACTCACCTTCTTTAAAGTGGCTGGCACAAAGGAGGCTTCTGCTGCTGCTGTTATAGGTGACGACAAGCGTTTCCGCTTGGGGCTTGCAGCGTGTTCTGTAGCTCTGTCGCTTGCAGTTGCTGGCTTGGACTTCCTCGCGACAAGATCGCTCTGCGGAACGACACCACGCGCACGTTCAATTTCCACTGTTAAATAAGCTGCAACCGAAGCCAGCACGATGATAAATAGCGCAAGAGCGTACCTGAGCTGCTGCTGGTGTTGCTGATGGGGGTGGCGGCAGCACTTTTCGTGAACGAGCGCTACTAGAGAGCTCGACGTCCGACTGATCCGACTCCAAGTCGCTCATCGCGTACTGACTCAGCTCGCACATTAAATACCTGACGATGTCATGCCATGCATACCGATTAATCAGAGCTAGCACACCACCTGCGGTACGTCAGCAACAGCTCAATCGACATGTAATAGGAAAAGAAAACCCACTCGTTCTCCATCTGAACGCGCTCCAATTGCTTCTGCGCGCGCCCGTACTGCGCCGTCAGCTCACGCCGGTCCTGTCGATAAGCCACAAAGAGACATTGACCATCCACAGTGTAAGCAAGGATGACACTTGGCTATATGCTGCTATAAGTCTAGAGTTTCACTACACAGGAGCTTGCCGAAGTGACCATGAGACGTTCGCTCGTTCGCTCGCATGTACGCACCTGTTGGGACTCGAGGAAAAGGCCGTGCAGCTCGTCGTACTCGCGCTTGAGCTGTGCTTCACCATCGTCGGCTGCTGCTGCAAGAGGAAGTGGTCAATGCCCAGGGACATGAAAAGCTAAACCATGTGTTTCTTCTGTATGACTGCATTACGATACGCACCAGTGGTGATTATAGTGATCACTGGCGTCGTCGCGAGCACGTCCGCTGACACTGGTGCTGCTTCTTGTTCATCCATGTTGGTTTGGTTCAATTGGGAACTAATACATTTTTTTAGGTCCCCAATTGGCAGAAATCGTGCGATTTATCTGACCATTTCATCCAACCAGAAAGAACTAAATAAATACTCAGAATGATCTCGATGACCACATAATAACAGTTATGGCCAGAGATAGTTGCTGTGCAACTCGGCGCATGCAACGCATTTGAAGCAGCGCAACTCTCGTCACTCCAAGGGCTGAGGTGCTGCACTCCCACACGCACGCGTTGTGAAGCCAGAGGCGCGTAAGTGCGTGAGAGCGACGCTGCCGTCTCTATGAATGTGTTACCTTGTACTGACATGTGATTGTACTTGCGATGTCCTCTGCAGACTGCCAACGAGCACGCAATGCTGTGTGAACGTTGACGCCGAGCCGTTTTGCCAAGACACTGCGCCAAGACTACGTCACCGAAACAAAACCGCCTCGGTAAGGACCTGCTTCTTCCTCATAAACGTTACGAAGACAGGACCGATCTTGAGGCCTTGAGGACTCTGGCTCTGGAACGTAAGGCATTGACTGCTTGCTTTATCCAGTGTTATCTTGCGGCCTTGTTGGCTACTGTAGCGCTGCAAAGACTCCTCACGCCGTTGTGCTTCCGCCGCTGTGAGTGAGCGTCCAGCTAAAAAACGAGACGTCGCTGGCACGCGAGATGCTGATAGTGCACAGGCAACACGTGCCGCGGTCCGAGCGGTCGGCATGGATCTTTGCTTTTGCGCATTGGGCGGCCGTGACCAAGATATCGGGCGTGAAGCGGCGTGCCACCGCTTGGCGATGAGCGGGCGGGCCGTGCGAAACTCACGCCTCTTGGCTCGAAAGGGCGTTCACATACACAGTGAGCGTCTGGCGCGCCTCCCAATCAGTCTCTTAAGAAGAGATCTCGAGGCGGCTCTTGAGATCTTTGCGAGTTGAATAGGCTTATCCCCCAGTGAGCAAGCGCTCTGTGAGTGATGCGATCTCTCGAGGTAGTTTGCATCTAGCGCGATTCTGCTTGCTATTCACTCTTCAATCTCACTCTTTGAGCGCAACCACCACCCCATCTCAAGCGTCCCCAGCCTCCACCAAGACACTCATCAGAAAAATCACCCCAAGCGCGCATCGGTGTTCAGGAAGCCAGCCAGCCTTCACGAGTGACTCATGAAGGCGGCAATCTTCTCTACGCTCAGCCTCGCGCTGCTGGCGTCGCTCGCGGTTACACCCGCGACCGCTGAGACGGAGTATGTCGAGTTCAACCATGACATGCGCTCACTCGCTGGCAAGGGGGTTTCGTTCCTACCACTGGACCCGGAGGCAGTGCCAGCGCAGCATGTTTTACTGGGAATGGCTGCCGCGCACCCTCACGCCGCCAATGACGTTGTTCCGACCACGCCAGCCTACGCACAGTGTACGTCCACGACAAAAAAGGAGGCGACGGGTACGGTGACAGTACTGATCGCGATCTCCAAGTGCCTCGGTGACTACGCCCGCAACCAGATACTGAAATGGGCTGAGGGGCTGCAGGCTACGCAGAAAACGTTCTTCTCGACGACGACAGGCCTTGATGCGTCCAAGATCACGTTTTCGGTTGCTTCGTTGCCAGGTGCGTGCCAAGCGATCAGCGAAGCGAACGCGCAGGGCCAGAGCAGCATGCTCATGTCCTCGGAGGTGCTGCCAGAAGATGTGGAGCGCCTCGCCGCGTTCAGCGCGATCGGGCGCGTGTTAGACTCAATGCCATCGACCAGCATCTCCAACAGCGGCGATCCCACCGAGAAAACTGTCGTTGATAGCTCGGTTCCGATCGCCGTGATCAGCTTCGTGGATAACTACAAGTCGTTCCAGACCGTGCAGCAATACGAGGCAACACAGGAGATCACCTCGACGTTCAACTTCCAGATCTGCCAGAACGGTGTAAACTGCGGCGGCGAGTTCACAGACTGCATTAAGCTCCAGGACCCCGTCGACGTGTTCATGTACAGCCCGTTCAAGGTTGTGAGCACCTTTCAGTGTGGTAACTTGGGCGGCGGTATCCCGGTGACGTACGTGGACTCGAAGAACGTTCGCCAGTGCGCGTGCACGTGCCCTGCGAACACGAAATTGAATGCGAACACGAAGAACTGCGATTCCGTCCCAGGTGAGACGTGCAAGTGCATCTGGGAGAACGATTTCCTGACCGGAGGATACAAGGTGTCGATCACTGATGCCTCAGAGTTCACCAAGTTCACGAAGCTGGGCACGGCAGGGCCGATCCCAGGGCCAATCCCAGTGGACAATTACGTCGCGAAGTTTCGCTCGAACCAGTACGATGTCAACAGCGGGCAGTTCTCTCTCTCGAAGGGTCCGCATATTGACTTGAACACGCGTCGTATCTGCGACTCGTCAGTGTACAGTGTCCCAATTGGCGCGGTGCCAAACGCTGAATTGGCGTCGAAGGGCAAGTACGCGGACTTGAGTGCTGCTGCAAAGAACTCGATTCAGACCTTTTCGGACGCCAAGTGCAGTCCAGCGCCAGTGACAAAGACGACGACCTTGTCGTGGAATGCTTACCTCTCGAACCGCCTCGGCGCGATCGACAGTCTCGAGTTCCCGACGTATGGTAAGTACGCGCTGGAGCTTGTGGCGACGGATTACAACAACTCCGCCGCCAGGTGCCCCGGCTGTATTGCGATCGTCGATAACTACCGCCCGCACGGCGACGCCAAGTACTGCCCCAAGAAGTTTTGCGACGACGCGGTGCAAGACTGCACGGCTGACGAGGGCGTGGTGGAGCTCAACTCGACGAACATCGATGCGGT
This sequence comes from Globisporangium cederbergense, assembly GCA_023334245.1. Lineage (NCBI taxonomy): Eukaryota > Oomycota > Peronosporomycetes > Pythiales > Pythiaceae > Globisporangium > Globisporangium cederbergense. Next base: position 8,016 of record JAASGO010000176.1, on the reverse strand, counting down.
GAACACCCTCGTAACCAAGTTCTATAACTTCGAGTCGACGTCGACAAACGATGCGGTCAGCCGCGGGGATCCGGACCGCTGCGACGTGAAGAACATCAGGTGGAAACAGTTCACGGACAGTGGCTACGTCAGCAGCGGGATGACGTACGACGACGGGAAGAACTTCTTCGACAAGGGAAAGATCAAGAGCGACCTCAAGACCAAGCTCACGCTCGGAAGTGTGATCACGAGCCAGAGTAACACCCCAGTGGTCAACGGCGAGTGCAAGCGATGCATCGGCGTGGCCACGGAGGTGCGCGAGTGGTGGATTGATTACAAGTGCGGGCGCGACTACGATGTCCGCAAGTGCGAGGGCGACGCGAGCGCCAAGTGCAGCTTCAACCAGTGCCTCGTGGTGCTCGGCGACTCGCTCGCAGTTGCGACCGTCGGCATCAAGTCGGGCATCAGGGACGAGTCGAACAAAGTGATCGCGGAGCTCACGCAGCAGGGCTACAACACGGAGACGCAGGTCCACGTTTCGCTCGCGTGCACGCAGTTCGTCGACAACGCCAACCCGTCCGACATTGCGGCGTCATCGTGCAAGTACGCGACTACAGTGGAGAATCTGCTGGACATTAAGACTGTCGCGAAGGATACGTCGATTTTAAGTGACGCTGAGGCTACCGGCATCGTGTACTGGCGCTACCGCGTGGACCAGAGCAGCTGGCAACGGTGGGGTGCAAGCACGGCAAACTTAAACTTTGTCAAGGCTGAGACGATGATCACCGTCGAGGCCTGGACGCAGTGCGGCCTTGTGCGCAAGTTCTACTTCTACGTGAACCTGCACTTGAACAACGACATCAAGGTCTGCGACAACTTCCGCAGCATGTGGTACCAGACGACGAACGATAAGATCGACTCGCCCGATGACCTCTGCATGTACCCGGGCAGCGACTTTGCGGAAGTCACCTTCGACTACCACGCGAACATCGGGCTCCAGTACTCGCCGGACAAGCTCAACATGAACATCTCGAGCGTCGTGTGCCGTCTCAACTACTACATCACGAAGCCCGACGAGTTCACGCCCGTTGAGATCCTCCGTGTGGAGCGCCTGTCGCCTGAGATCGTCACGCGCTTCGCGATCGAAGCCATCCGCTCACCCTCGACGCTGCCAAAGACGAGCTTCCACGTCACGTGCGACTTCAAGTACAGACAGTACGGGACTACGACGCTCATGCCCCAGACGTGCAACCAGGACTTCTCCATCCGGGACTGCACCGGCCCCGAGATTGACAGGCCGTGCCTGACGGACGCCTCTTGCGCCGCAGACAGCTGCAAGGGCAGCTCCAAGCCTGCGCCGTACGAGGCCTGCGGCGGCAACGTCGTGTCGGCGAAAAACAATTACGCCGCGAGCTTCTCGACCGCAGACAAGAGCTGCTGCGAATTCTGCTCCAGCAACTACGTGACCTCGTGCCAGACGCTCTCGACGTTGCCTGCTGGTGAGGACGACATCAAGCGCTGCGAGCCGGTGAAAAAGACGCCGACCAGGGGCCCGTACGATCTATTGGCCGCCACGACAGCGCTCGAGCAGACTGTACAGCGAGACCCGACGAGCGCCGCGACAGTGATGCTGAGCGCGAGCGCGTTGGTGGCGCTCGTGGCGCTGGTTGTTGTCAAGCGCCGTCGCGCCAGCAGCACCAAGAAGGAGACGGTCATGGATGACGCGTACTACCCGCTGCTCACCTAAGTCCAGAGCAAACTGACTGTACCAGAGGTGAGGTCAACGACAGTTTTCATCGCCTCGCCCAGTCACTTTCGATCGTCAAGCTCCCACTTTCGAGTCATTTGCTAAAGCGCAGTCGTGTGTGTGTGAGAGAGAGATGTATGTGAGAGAGAGAGATGTGAGAGAGAGAAGGAGGAAGGCGAGCACGCGCGCATCTATTGTCCTATCAGCACCTTCACCGGTCAGTCACCGGGCACAGCACCGCACCAGGAGGGTGTGTGTGAGTGTGTGTGTTTCGTTGTATTTGCCTGTATTTTCTCCTATCAAAGCAATGCATTCCTTATATCACTATTCCAATCTTCTTCACTCCTTCTTCAATGCGCAAAGCCACCCGTGCGGATCAGCGCTGTCGTCCGCTAACATAAGTCCAGAGGTACATCAGAAAGCCAACCAGAGAGTGTCAGATACGAAGACGAGTGGCACACAAGCGACCGACATCAGGTAGTAGCCTCAAGAGCTGGTGTGATTCGTACCTGCACTGGGGTCCGTTGACCCGATGAGCTCGGCACATGTTCAACAACCAGGATATTAGGCCTCTGGTGCTCGTCGGAGCTGCTATTGCTGAGCTGGTGCTTCGTGGACTGATGATGGTAGTTCGGTTGGCCCTCTCGAATACCTGCATGAGAGGAGGAGCCAAGTCCGGACGCCGTCGCTGGCTTCTGTTGCGGTAATGAGATCTTGGTGCTCAGCGGCACGCCGCGCTCGAGCACCTGCCAGGCTGCGAGCGCGGCGTGCGTGCGCATGGGCATCGTGGCTTTGGCTTGGCGTCCTTCGAAGGGCTCGTTTGAGATCGGGTCGAAGCCGTGCACGTAGCTCTGCGAGTTGCGCTCATGTGCGTATCGGTTGAGGCAGAGCGCGGTCTCCCTGGCGAGTGTCTCCTCGCCTAGAGAGCGCATCTTGGTCTCGAAGGCGCTCTTCTGGATCTTGTTGAGCGCGCGCGTGTCCTTCTCGCCCATGGCTGCAAGCTTGTCGGCGTTGATCACGCGCTGGTTGAGGATGTTGTAAAGTCGTCCTTCAGCAAACTGCTCGCGCGGCGGCAGAAGCAGCACGCGCTCCTGGCCGTGGACTTGCTGTTCTTCGGCGCGCTGCTGCACGAACTGCTGCTCGCGCTGCTCGTCCACGAACGTGATGCGCACAGCGTCGAAGATGCGCGTCTTGTTATACTTGACTGCCGCGGTTTCTTTCTTCTTGACGGCCTCGAGCTCCGCCCTGGTGTCGTGCTGCTCGTGGTACTTGTTGGTGAGGATGTTGAAATCGCGTGTCGGCCACTTGGACGAGCTAGGACTAGCTACTGGAGTGTGACTGGTGCTGCTCTGGTTGTTGTCGTTGGCGAGGTTGCTGATGATGTTGAACGTGACCGCGTTCTTCTTGCGGTGAGAATGCGGCTGCGGCGGTCGGTCCTTCGGGTCTGAGGCGTCCGGGTACATGGGCGCGTGGGTCACCACGTTGAAGCGCTGGACCGTGCGAAGCTGCTTGGCCTGTCCACATACAAAGGTCGCTTAGAGTCAGCGAGTCTGTTGGCTAGGCCTGGGTTTACCTCATATTCAAACCGAAGAGAGCTCTCTGCTTGTCTGGACTTACCCTCGCGTTCTCCAGGCCGTGCTCGAGCGAATTCTTCTCCTGGTGCTTGAGCTGCACCTCGCGCTCGGCGTCACGGAACTTGCCTATCACAAGGTCGTACTCGCACTCCTGACGCGACTTTTCGAAGCGTGTGACGTATTTCACGGGTGTCTGCTGCTCTGGCTGCCACGGGAGCGTGGCCTTTGCTGCCTGTGTATACCACCAACGTATCATTCGAAGTAGAGGTCAGACTCATCGGCTCATATTCAACAACTCAACGAATAGGATGCGCGTACGTGGTACTTCTGGATGTCGTCGGCCCAGGATTTGCCGTAGGCGACGACGACAGGTTGATGCCGCTGATGACTACTGCTGGGGCCATGCGCCGTGGCGGACGCGTGGGCGGGCGGCGCATTTGCCATTCATTCAGTTCTTAGAGCCTCTCTCTCGTATGTCACTTGCTGGTGGAGCTCTTCCCCAGCGCCTGACGTTCAGGGTCTCAGTAGCTCGACTTTCAGCAAACCCAGCACTTGCATGCAGGTGCAAAATCCCTATACATGCTCACAGGTGGAAGAGATGGTCGCTATTTATAGGGAAAGTCAACGCGAGCCTAAAAATAGGTTGAATGGTGTTGATGCTGAAATCGGAAGTCGTTGACCTCCCAGAGGTGACACAGCGCAGTATTCTTTGGAGTTCCACCTACCATCGCAACCAAAAGTCTTGCTATTGGTGACGCTTTCAATAGGGTCGAACGACCCGAACACTGCTTATTTTGCCTGCCTGTATATCAGCAGAAGGCCATGCTGATTTCGCTTCACCCAGTCGTCAGATGATCAACAGACACGCGCGCTCCTCCCTCGAGCTGCATCGTTGATGGTTTGGACTGCTGCATGCGCCCACGAGCTTTCGAAGTCGTTATTTAGTTAGTCAATTACACAACCTCATGACATGCTGCCATGTTCGCACTCAGCAGCAGTTACTGAGCCATCATAGGGAAAATTTGAAAGGAGATCAGACTTCCACGATACAGCCGAAGCAGTCTACTCACTCTGTCCACCCAAATACTTGTTGAGACTTTCCACTCACGCACTCTGACTTCACGCTTCCACAGATTTCCATCAGCGCTAAATGCGAAGTCCCGCGAAGCTCCAGACCTCACAGACCTCACACTCAAAGTTCTCGCGATCAGCGAGCGGCGGGCTGTCGAACGTCTCGCAGCGCTTCGTGAAGCCGCGCATATCGTCCAGCTGCAGACACAGCGCGATGCCTTGCTTGCCACCGCCAATGAAGACTGCGTTCTTTCGAGAATACATGAACGAGCTCTCGAGCCCTGACCACGAGAACACTCGCATCTGCGGTCGCAGCGTGAACACAAACGATCTTCCATTGCCATAGATGCTCGCACTATTTTTCCATGACGTCGAGCAGAACGCGCCAAAGATGTTGTCGCGCGTGTCTTGCATGACGAGGATCGTTGGACCCTTGTCTGCGAGCTTGGCGTAGAAGCTGAGCGAGTTCCAGCCGTGGTACCGCGTGCTGTATGCGAGCTCCATCTCGTTGCACGCCAGATACGGCGGCAGCTGCGTCCAGAGGAAGCGCACGTGCTTCTCTGTCAGGATGCTCGAGCTCGGTGCTGCACCGCCGCGTGCGCCTCCGTTCCAGAGCTTGAACTGGTCGGTCGAGTTGATCTTGAACGAGAAACTCCGCAGCTCATCCGATTTCAGCATTGCGTGCGCTGGTTTACCGTCATCCTTCTCTTCTTTATCGATAATCGTGTTTGCGACTTGGTTCATTTCAGACATGGATGATTGAGTCTTTGCGTGACGTAGCGGAGCTGGTGAAGGTGACGATGAAGCAGAGTTGCTGCTATCGATTCGTTTCCGGATATTGCTTGACTTTGGCGGCGACTTTTTGTACTCAGCTGACTGTGGGAACATCGCGTTTGCCACGGACTGGGACGAAATAGTTCTCTTCGTCACGACAAAGTACTTCTCCAGATACTTGCGGTACGCCGTGGGTCGACGAAAGCGAATCGTCACTGGAGGCTGCAGCCCCACAATGAAGTCGATCAGGTCGTCGGTGGCCCAGCGCGATACGGATATGTCGCCGTTCACAGACATGACCACGTCGCCGACCTGGAGATCAGGAAAGTGCACCTTCGGGTCGTAGATCTCCACGGAGCCGTACATGCGAGTCGACGGCGCTAGTACCAAGTGAATCGGGTGCTCATTAAACGTGAGCTCAAGTTCGCCCATTGGCGACAGCTGCGTACGCTTCAAAGCTCGGGCTTGAGCTGTTTTCTTTGGCGACTCTGCCATTCGGTCTCTTGTTGTCTGCTTCGCTTTAGCCTCTTCACGGATGGATTCAGTTTTTCCAGTTGCATTCCGATCACTTGGCGACTGGTTCTCCGCATTCTCATCATTGACCACCATTCGAGTGAGTGTGTCTGCGAGTTTCTTGGCACCGCTGCTCTTTGCGAGTAGTGCGTTCTGTGAAAGTTCATGCTGCAACGTGCGCTTCCATTGCGCCGACGGTACCCGCGACAAGAACCGCTTGTGCTCGGCAAATTCTTTTGTTGCCTCGTACTCGATCGAGAGCGGGTACATCGCAGTCACGACCGAGCGCGAGTCAAACGAACCATAGATCTCTGGTTTGCGCAGCGTCACAGCGATTGGCAGGGTGCACTCTTGCAGATATTGCGCGAGGCAGTCGCGCGGGAGTTGCGCTTTCCTGCAGCTATGGTTGACTGCGATGAGCACATCGCCAATCGCAATGCGATGCTTTCGGTTGCCATCGCCATACCGGACATGCTGGATGAGCTGCTGATGCTGTTGTTCTTCTTCTTGCGGATGGCTCACTGCTGTACTGACAGAGCTCACCTCCCACGACCCGTAGAGTTGTGTGCTCGGTACGAGCCCCATCCCAAGCGGTCGCTTCTGAAACCACGCCGTGTACTCACCATCGGGTGCGTGCGGTACATACGGCAGCTCGTTGCTGGCATCTTTGTCATCGCCCGCAGTCTCAATGCTTTTGTTGTTGCCGCCGCCGCCCTGAAGGCGTCGCTTGATGGTCGCCACCGCCCAGCGCGCATGCGCAGAGGACGGCGGGATCACGTTGGAGCCCAGGCGTCTCTGGGGCGGACTCGCGCCTGCGGAGGAACCCCCGCTGTTGCTGTTGCTGTTGCTGCTGTCACCATCCTCGTCGACGAAGAGTGACTGGAAGAGCGCGCGGATGCTGCTCGCCGCCATGTCTCGTGACGCTCTCTCTCTCTCTCTCGTACTCGGGTGCGGATGTGATTGTGGTTGCGATTATGACGTGCTGTTGGTTGCCGTGGCGCCTTTTCCCAAGATTCAACACACATGCGTTGTGCAGTGTACCATCGGAATGGGTACATCACTTACCCTGTCAAAATAAAGTGTACCATATAATGGGTACATCTCGCTCTTGTTGAAGTTGCTGGCGTTACTGTGACGACGAAGCGTCGTCAGCTTTTGGCTCATTCATCTTCAGACAAGAGATGCCCGTTGGTTGTGATCACTCGGAATGATCTTCCCAGGGTGTATGGCGCAGATCAGCTTCTCGATTTCTGCCTGCACTGGCGCCATCCGACGCAACGCAGGAGAGAACATCCTCCCAATACAGTACACGAGCTAGACAGCATGCTCGGTCGAGCAGAGCTTCGTGCTTGAGCACCTACTTCTGCTTATTTTGAGCTTGAACGGAAAGCGGCAGTTGCTGACACACCAATTGATTCTGCGCAAGTCAACTCGATGCCTTACTGTCTACCCTTGCTTCCCCTTTGGATTTTCTTCTTGGAATGGAAGTACGCGAGTCTCTTCCGTCTAGATCCAACACGCGCTCCTAGTCAGTCTTCTCTGGGCTGAGCAAGCGAGTGACCTGTGCATCTGAAATCCACGTGAGAGAGAGCGCCACACTCGTGAGAACTGGCGGTTCGCAAACGAGTCCACGAGTGCGAGTGCGGGCTTGCATGGTTACAAGTCCTGTCAAGATATTGTGAAAAGTCAGAGGCTGAATCGACGGATGGCCAGCCACACGTCGCCGAAGATCGTCTCTCGGATAGGTGACGATAGGTAAGTACTCCTGCGTGCTCAACTTTGTTGAACGCCGATTTCAAATGACTCACAAAGCCAACTTGTCATTTCATTTGTTGTGGGTTGCCAGCATCAGGCTCGAAAGCCCAGCACCAGACAACCTCAGACATCTCCATCACAACATGCACTTCCACTATGCAGAAGAGAGAACCCGAGAAAACCTCCACACTCTCCTACTACGTACGCTCAGGCGCTATCCACCACTGGCTGTCGACGAGATCTCCTTAGTCCACCTCCTCAATCTTCGGACCTTCGCTTTCAGCTCCACCACCGCCTCCTCCCGTCGCACCAGGAGTAGCTCCAGGCATCCCACCAGCACCACCCATGTCCGCCGTGTACATCTTCTGCAAGATCGGACTCGCCACGCCTTCCAATTCCTTTTGCTTGGCATCAAACTCCTCTTTCTCGGCCGCCTGGTTCGCATCCAGCCAGTTGATCGTTTCGGCGATCTTGTCGTCCATCATCTTCTTGTCATCTGCGGACAACTTCGCCTGGAGCTTCTCCTCCTGGAGCGAATTGCGCAGACCGTATGCGTAGTTCTCGAGCGTGTTCTTCGCCTCAACACGGAGCTTGTTGCGCTCG
>JAASGO010000175.1:0-39695 GCA_023334245.1 Globisporangium cederbergense | reverse complement strand
GCCGTCGTGGCTCCATGCGAGGATGCTCTGGTCCTCGAAGTGGAGGATGTCGTAGAGGCAGCGCAGGAACTTGGGCACCTTCGTGGTGATCGTGTTGCTGATCTGTGTGTATGGGTTGATTGTCATGGCGGCGCTTGGTCGCGTGTGAAGGCTGGCTAGTTGCTGTGAGTAGCTGAGAGCTGTTTGGACAATGATAGCAGGGACGAGGTGGTGGCACCCGAGTCTGTCTGTCGTTCTGTCGCTCGCTCGAGACGCCAGTCGGTCGAATGACAGCGGATGAGATGCCATGCTGAGCGACTGACTGCTCTCTTCGAATGTTCTGCCTGCAAGAAAATCCGCTTTTTGTCATCTGTACGCTCGCTCGAGAACGCGCAGCGAACGCACCTGAGCTTCACTCACTGCTATTCTTGGCTTTTAAGGTCCTTGGCTGCGACGTTAGACTCTTCGCGTCTGAGTTCTGAGTCTTGCGGCGAGTGGCCGGCCAAACGGCCAAAGGGGTCCAGCGTCACACATTAGACAAGTTCGCTTCCGTCACTATCAGGCCTCAATGGGACTGGCTCGATGTGCTCAGAGCCTGAGTTCTGTCGCTAAGGTATCGTAAAAAATATTCACAACTTACGCTTAATATTGTTGAGTTCCAAGAGCCTGCTCCCCTGTCTGTGTGATCTTTCGCCAATTGATACCTGAGAAGCTGGTGCGGAGACCTAGTAGTCCAGGTCATCGTTCGCCACGCCTTCGTCGCTCGGGCGGCGCTTCCATATCCGCCGGTTCTCCGTGCTCTGCCCATTCAAAAAAATCATTAGTTAACGAACGTTCATAGTAAATAGAGATCAAAGCCTCGCTCACCTGTTCCGAGTCGTCGCTGTCATAATCTGAGTCATCCGACTCCTCGTCCGGGTAGTCGTTGTCGGCATGGTTCTCGTCGTTCGAGTCCACGCTTTCGCTACAAATTCAGATCAAAAACAGAGTCATCAGGTCAGATCAGCCAGTCAGTCGCTCTCTATTGAGGAGTACCAGACATCACTTCAGCAGGTCTCACGTACCCGTCGTCGTCCAAGCCGCTCTCAGCATCAGACTCCAGCATGTACTCTTCAACCTGGTCGCTGTCGCCTTGCCAGTTGGCGTCCTGCGACAGCCACCGCTGCACAGCTGCGCTCACGGCCACGATCGGCGCATTAGCTGCCACACTACCCGGGTCTCCAGTATCGTTGGTCCCAGCAGCGACGGAGCTGTCGTGCTCCTTGCTGGCAGACACGTCGACGCAGTACACGTCATAGACAAAGTCCTTCTCGCGTTCAGCCTCTTCGCACGCCAGCAACGCAGCCTCGACGTTCTTGAAGCCCGAGCGAGCCGCAAAGGACGCCGCCGTCGTACCTTCCCAGTCTTGCACCAAAGCGCTCGCAGCGCTCGAGCGCAGCACCACTTCGATCACGTCCACGCGACCATGCATCGCGGCTGCCATGAGCACCGTCGAGCCGTCCGCTGGCCGCTGGAACACTACGGGGTTGAGTTTCGACTCGGGCGCCAGGCTGTTGAAAATCTTGAAGAACCGGCTGAAGTCGTTCTCTCGGAACGCGTACCAGATCGACTCGTCCAGCTCGCGTTCGCTCGGGTTGAGTACACGCGTGGGGCGTAGTCTCGCGCCGTTCATCGTGACGCCATCAGTGGCAGATGTTAAGACCTCGCCAGTCGTCTTGGACGTACTGTCAAGCGACGGCAAAGTGCGCACGGTCTCCAAGTCGACCAGTCGGATTCCTGGGAGCTCCAGTGTCTGTTGTTGCTTGATCTCAATGGGTGAAGGTACCGCCACAGCTGGAGCAGCAGCAGCTGAGAGACCGCGTGTGCGCTGCGCGTCCGATTTGCGTCGCTCCTTGGCGCGCTCCTGTTGCTGCTGCAGACGGAGCTGATTCGCAAGACTCTGGCCTGCGGTCGATGAAGCAGCAGCCGCACCGCCGCTCTTCTTCAGCGCTGGGCGCGGCTCGTCCTTTATGGTCTTGACCTTGCGTTTCAATCGCTCGGTCCATTTCGACTGGTTCGCGTCGTCCAGCTGGTGCTTCTCCATCGTGTCAATGCGCTTGAAGACAAAGCTGCATGAATGGCAAGAGAAACAAGACGTTAGTGCACATGAGTCTCATACTCAACTGTATCATATTGCATATAGTTACATGGAATGAATAGTACCTCTTCTCTTTGGTCGACAACTTTGTGAACGAATTGAGCAGCTCCTTCGACGATGGAAGCGCCGCCGCCGCCGAGCTCTTCTTCCGTTTGCGGTCACCATCACCATCATCCTCACCATTATTCGCTAATGATGCTGTTGTGCTCTCTTCAGCGATTTGCTTTGCGGCTCCCGGCTCGCTCTGCACCACGAGGCACTCGACGGGCTTTTCGTTGCGACGACGCTTGATGCGCAGGAACACGTACGAGGAGTCCGCTTTGCGCTTGCTCTCGCCAGCAGCAGGCGTAGCTGCAGCTGCGCCAGATGCACTCGCAGTTGGTAGACGAGCTGCTGCTGCGTGGGGCACAGCTACACCGCCCACGGGCTTCGTCATCGTCGTCACCGCCGCGTCCATTTCAACCACTTTCTCCTTGTCTCCTCCACTCAAGCAAGCTGAAATGGCTGTCTTGATCGAGGATTTACATCCTCTAAAGTACGATTCTGCCATATTTCGCACTTTAGTGAGTAAAATCGATTTGGTTGCAGCTTCAACGTCGCGGTGTGTTGTCGAAGTAGGGTGCCTACGGCTCTTCGCGGCTATGAATAGCTCAATGCACCAACATGGAAATAGCGCCTCGCTCGCCAAGACCCACACAGGCAGCCATGAGCGACACGCATTAGCAGAAGACCCAGCACTCCTGTGTGTGTCTGCGCACCTACGTGACACCTGCCCACTCACTCGCTCGCTCGCTGTTGTGCCTGAGCTAGCTTCATAGAGAGCGCGCCATGAGTCTCGTCGCGCCGGCGATCGACCTCCGCGAAGAAATGGACGACGCGGCGCTGCAGGCCGCCATGAACCGCGCATCTTCTACCACCAAGTCAGCCGCAATCACGACCACGCCTTCCGCGAAGGCCAAGTTCCTCATCCGCACGCTACCGAAAGATTGCAATCCGACGCCTGTGACAGCGCATAGCAGTAGCTCTGGTGGTGTAACGCAGCTGCTCTCGCCCACGACGAGGAAGTCACCGCATCACAAGATGCTCCACTCGTCAACGGCGGAGAGTGAGATGCACCTGCCAGACAACCCGTTCGATGACATCACGGAAGAGAAACTGGTACGTTGAATCTATTGATGAGCTCTTGTGTAAGACTGCTTGCTGATGGTGGGCTTTGCATTTCAATCTGCATGTAACAGCAAAAGCTTAGCGGCAAGCAAGACCTGGCGCGCGTGACGTTCCTGCAGATCGCCGTGGACTCGAACAAGCAGTCGGTCGAGGTGATCGGCGAGCTACTGCCGTCGCTGCAGCAGCTCAAGCTGCAGAACAGCACGCTGCTGAGCTTTAGAGATTTAGGTACGTCGCTGCACTCGCTGCAGATCCTCTGGGTCATGCGCAGCGGCATCAGCGACCTGGACGGCATCGGTGCGCTCACAGGACTTCAGGAGCTCTACCTCCAGTACAATGACATCAGCGACCTCAGTCCGCTCATGCTGCACGAGGAGGTCCAAGTCATCGACCTCGAGGGCAACTGCATAGCGGACATCGGCCAGATCGAGCAGCTCGGTATGTTCATCTTCGTAGGGCTTGATCGCTCTTATGGCTGTGAGACTAACAAATACTGTATCTCTCTATTAGCATTCTGCGCGCAGCTCACGACGCTCAACCTCGAAGCCAACCCAGTGTGCAAAATCGCGCACTACCGCCAGATCATCGCCAACTTTCTCCCGCAGCTTACCACTCTGGACGACAAGCCGATCTCGGACGCTGAGCGCGCCAAGATCTCGGACGAGGAGATCGACGCAGCGATCAAGAGCCACCAGGAAGAGCTGCACACAGCGAGTGGCAGCTTGACGCCAACTCCAGTCGACGACCGACTGCTCATCGCCGACGGGATCAAGTCCTCGAGCGGCTACGACAGTCCACGCAACCTCTCACGCACCTCCAGCACCCAGCGCGTCGGCGGAATCGATCCTGCCAGTGTACGTTACGTTTGAATGGCTTACAGTCAACCATTCATTGCTAATAGTTAAGCTCTCGACTATTGCAAACCTCATTTGTAGGAAGCGCGGAACAGCGACTCGGGCAGCAGCCTGACGCACGGCACCAACATCGTGTTTGCGGGCAACGTCACCAGTTCCTTACGCCGCCATCGAAGCGAAAACGAGTCGGACGCGCAGTTCATGGCGCTCACGCGGCAGCTCGCAGCCAGCAGTGGGGACATAAGTGAATCCGGCCCTGCGGAGCCCCACACCAATGGCAGTGACACCCCAAGTAGCAGTCGATGCAGCACTCCGCTTCTGGTAGAGCGCCCCAAGACCCCAGCGCGCATGTCGATCACTGACACGCTCGACCGCGCGAGCGAGCTTGAGACACAGAAGCACAAGTCGCGCGATGCGATCCTGAACGAGCTCAAGGTGTGGCAGCAGGAAGGCGCAGTCTCGCAGGTTGGGGTAACGCACGTCCCACCTCTGCATCGTGACGGCAGCAGTCCTTCCAAGCGGAGAGCCTCAGGTCGGTCAAAAGGAGTTGCAACAACAACCTCAGCATCAGCATTAGCTCAGGCTGCTGAGAGACGCCCCAACACGTCAGCGGGCGTACTCCGCAACGGCGCGAGTGTGAAGGAGGCCTTTGTGGAGACGAGAAGGGATCGCGAGAGCAGCAGCAATGGGTCGAATGGTAGTGAACGACGAGGCTCCCGAGCAAAGACTCCCACTGCGTTACACCACCGCTCTTCATTCACCTCATCCTCATCGACACCCCGATCCTCTGGCACAGTGGATATCCTGATCCTAGACGAGGGCGACGAGCGGCGACCATGCTCGCCGACCAAGTCGTCCAAGGGCATCTTCACCACGGGAACCTCCAAAGAGCACCGCGAGTGGAACTTTGACGCGCTGGCACCCACACTGGACCTCAGCACGGCCGAGTCTTCGTGGCGCAACTTCCCACTCCAGGAACACCCGGCTGCGAGCCACCAGAACGACCGTGTGTTTCAGAAGACACCCCGACGACTCAACTCGGACGACGGCGGCGACTCGAGCTCCAGTGACAGCGACAACGAAGCGAAGTAAGTACGTGCGTGAGCTCTGATGGCTTCTTTTTCTGGTGTTGAGATGTGCTCACCTGTATCGCTGTTGTCAATTAAGCAGCCCACGATCAGTAGCGCGCAAACCCAAGCTCCAGGCAAAGCCGCCGCAGAACGCGTTCTTCAACGTTGTGGAGAGCCTACACGCAATCGACAAGTGGCGCGACGACATGGACGACGACGACAAAAAAATCGTGCGCGTCGACACGTACCAGCAGGAGTGCTTCTCCCCTAGACCTTCCACGCCAGCGACTTTGACTGGTGCTGCTCCTTCACATATCAGTCAGCCTGGGTCAGCAAATCAGCATGAGTCTGAACAGCAAGTTAGTTCAAACCTGAGCCAATCACAGCAGCAGCAGCAGCTTGGTCCAGCGAACTTTGAGAGCGACGAGCGCATCGTCCAGTACATGAAGGAGAAGCACAAGATCGTCGCGGAGACCAAGACGCGCGACGGCTTCCGAAAATTCTTCCGCGGCATCGAAGTCGAGCGCCTTGAGCGCATCCTGCAGAGCGTGTTTGCCGACCAGGAGAAAGTGCGGCGACGCCTGCAGCTCATGACGGGCTTCTACCGCCACGAGCTGGAGAGCTGAGCTCGTCTTCTTAGGTTGGCTAGTGGCGAATGAATGAGAGAGAGAGAGAGAGGGAGAGACAAAGAGAGCATAAACACTAGAGACGGCAGCAGCACTGTTAGTAGACGGGATTATAAGCTAGCAGGTGTATTTAAGCGAAGAAGCCATGATGAATCATCAGCTCATACAATCCGAGCCAGTTGAGGGAGACACCTGCCTGATTGCCTGGTTGTGGGGTGAGTTTTACGAGCGGTAGTCGGCGTTGATGGCCACGTACTCGTGCGTAAGGTCGATGCCGAGCACGCGCGCGCGCTCGTTGCCGATGCCCAAGTCAATGTCGATCTGTTTAAGCATTGTTGATCATAACAGCGCAAGAGGGTATTAGCATCACATAGGTCGTTCCTATTAAAGTCATGAACAGGTAGGTGCGCACCTCGACGAACTTGCCGTGCGGCGGGTAGTCGTGCGACGCGTGGTCCAGGCCGCCGCGCGTCGTGTCTGTCGTAGCACAAAACAAGACATTCTAGCTCGTTAGCTACCATGAAAGAACCAATTTCCAATGCTCCATAGGCTCAGAAAACCAGTTTTCCAACAAACCTGTGAGCTGCGCTTGGCGCATGTGATCCACGAGCAGTTGCTCGATGTCGCCGTTGAGCACGAACTCGCCGTTCTCGAAGATAGCGATGCCGCCCACGCTGATCTTCATGCGGCGCGTGATGTCGGCGCCCTTGTGGTATTTGCCCATGTACTTGCCCACGGCCATGACGAGGCGGCCGACGTTCGGGTCGTTGCCGGCCACGGCGCACTTGAGCAGCGGCGAGTTTACGACCGACTTGCCCACGCCCTTGGCCATCGCGACCGACTCGGCGCCGCGCACGACCACACGCATGACGTGATGCGCGCCCTCGCCGTTGCGCACGATATCCTCGCAGAGCCCCTGGCAGACCTCCTGGAGCGCCTTCTTGAAATCGCCGAGCTGCGCCATGTCGAACGGGATCTGGTCGGACGAGACGATCGAGACCGTGTCCGACGTACTCTGGTCCGTGTCGATGCTCATGGCGTTGAACGTGTCGCCCACGACCTCCGTCAGCAGCTGGCGTAGCACGTCACGCGGTACCGACAGGTCTGCATGCACAAGACGGTGGTGTTAGTGAGGATCTGCGGAGACGAACAATAAGTGGGATGATGAGATGGTTCCTACCAGTGAGGATGTACGAGAGCATTGTCGCCTGAAGTATATGGACGAGTAAACGGACCAGTTAGCTCGCATTGCCATCATCATCGCTCTGACATCACGGTAGACAGAGACGTACCATGTCGGGCTCGATCATGCCGGCGCCCTTGGCAATACCGGTGATGCGACCGCCACAGACGTCCATCGAGCGGATCTTTGGGTATAGATCTGCACACAGAAAAGCACAATGAGTACTGTAAGCCTCTCGTGATACTACATCAGCAAAGGCGATTCGCGATATACGCGGACGCACCAGTGGTCATGATACCCTCGGCGGCCGGCAGTACGGACTCGGACTGCAGGTTCTCAACCAAGTGCGGAATCTGCTCGATCATGGCCTCGACGGGGATGCGCCAGCCGATGACGCCCGTGGAGCTCGGCAGCACAAGGTTGCCGCTTGGCAGGCGCAGGTGCTTGGCGAGCGCGTCGCAGACCTCCTGCGCGTCCGTGACGCCGCCGCCGCTCGCGCACACATTCGAGATCTTGTTGTTCACGAGGATCGCGCCGAGCTTCTCCTCGTGCAGGCGCTTGCGGCCGACGACGACCGGCGCGCCCGGGAACGCGTTCTGCGTGAACACGGCGCCGAAGAGCGCCGTGGGCTTCACCGGCTTGATGAGCGTGAGTGTCATCGTGGCCGGCAAGTGCGGCGCCTCCTGCGGTGTGAACTCGAAGCTCTTGGTCGCGACCGAGAAGCCCCATGGCAAGCGACTCTGGTGCGTTGTCAGGTAATCGGTGTACTCGTGACGCGACTCGAACACGAACGGGTGGCCGTTCGTCGAGAAGCTGCGCGCGAGCAGCAGCGAAGAAGAAAACGAGGAGCCCGTGGCGCGGCGCGCGTGTAGAGTGGCGAGGCGCAGCATGGTTGTGAGGTGCTGCTGGTGTGTTGCTACTACTGCTTGGAGCGAAGGACAGACGTACGCACGCACACACACACACACGCGGGCGACGGACGAGCAAGTGGCGAAATGGCCTCACGCGCTGCGCTGCCGTTCATTGCTCTTCTGTTTGTCTGTTTGCAATTCGATCTTTCACCACAATACTGGCCGCTGCTGGGCTGGTTGCGCAAAATATTTTCTTGTGGCTCGATACCAAAGTACCAGCTGTGATCAATTCGCAGCTGGTACTTTGGTATCAAAGCCACAATATCGGATTAGATTGGCAAACTATCGGATAATGCGGCGCAGTGCGCATTTGAGCATGAGCGCCGCGATGCCGATGAGAAGCGGCTCCGCGACGTCCTCGCCGCTGGCGCCGCCCCCGCCGCCGCCTCCTCCACCACCACAGCTGGACCTGGACGAAGAGGTGCAGCAGCAGCAGCTGCTCGCGAAGGAGGCGGCGGCGCGCAAGAAAATGGACTTCCGCGAGATCCTCGCGCTCTTCCACGACCGCCCTCGCATGGACCCCGTTGCGAGAGAGCGCGCGTGGGAGAACCTCTGGCAGACGACGCTCACGGAGGCCCAGGAGGAGCATCGTCAGCTGCACAAGAACGGTGGCAAGAGCCAGCATCAGGACGACTTGCGTACTGGAGGTGTCTCTGGCAAGTACAGCGGGTCGGTGGAGCCCCCAAAGCGACCGCGGCAGGTACGTGTCGCTTTGATATTGCTAGAATTGTGACAAGTGTGCTCACTCACTATGTGTCTGATGTTTTACAGAGCTCTGGTGCCGAATTGGAGCCGAACAAGCTGAGTCGATTGAACGCGCGCGCGCCGAACCGCCCCAAGACCGGCTCCAAGCTCATGCAGAAGCTCGGCGCGCGCGGCACATAGTTCGCATCGCAGCGTATCTCGTTTGGTACAGGGCCTTACATCCTGGCGCTCAAATGAGCGATTAACCTGTTGTTGTACCACTAATACATATCCCTCCAGCTCTAGTGCATGCGTGGCTTGAGGCGCGCGCTGGCGTTGGTTCAAGATAAATACCGCTACTCCTGCGCCTTATCGGGTGAAATCCTCCACGCGAGCGAGTCCAGGCGCGTCAGAACGAGCAACATTGTTGCTGTGGACTGTGACAGTTCATCATCTGTAGCAACAGAGCAGTTGGTCAGGACTGCACTGAGGAAGAATGTGCTGTCGTTGCTGCAGAAGGGTGTGATGCGTTCGTACCGTGAGGGGAGCGACGGCCAGCCAGAGGCCAGCACCAGCGAGCCCTTCTGAGCCGTCGTCGACGGCACCAGCATCTCGCTCTGAAGCATGGTCGTGCTGTCGGTGCGGAAGTAAAAGTGGAACGCGTCACCAGGGCCGATCCAGAGCACTTTGCAGACCGCGTCGCGGATGTCGATCGCGAAGAGCGTGCAGATGATCACGCCGCTTTTGGTTACGGGCAACGAGCCGCGCATCGCATGCGCAGGCACCACTTGCGGAAGCTGCGCAGACACGACGCCATCTTGGAGACCACGCGGGTCTCGGCTCTTCCTCTTGTTGAGTGGTGTTGTGTAATCTAAATGGGATGTCTGTGTAGCCTACCCAGCCGTCGGTTTGCTGTCTGTATCGTGGTGTCGACGTCCCAGGGCTCGTATGAATCAACACACTATGATCTGCTCATCAGTGAGAGTGTCCCGCTGGAAGAGATGACTTTGATTGGTATTCAACAGAATGTATATACAGTATGGCTTAACTACGAGGAGGTACGAAGGAGAATTCGCTTTATTTACCTACCTACCTACCTACCTACCTACCTACCTACCTACCTACCTACCCGATCGATGCTCGGACAACTGGGGCTTCTCCCGTCTGCTTGGACCGGAGCATGAATCGCTGCGCTGCCGCCTGCACCGCCGGCTTGAGCACCACGGCCGCGGCGTCAACGGCATGGGCCTCCTCCGCCTTTCTGAGTTCACGCAGAAGCTCGTCAAAGCCGCGGCCGAAGCTCAGATCGTCCCCAAATACGAAACTACGCGTCTCCTGCTCCAGCAACTTGCTCAGCGGCGCGTCGACGAGCTTGGGCTTCTTGGTGAAGTAGATGGGCACGACGATCTTGCCCTTGTCCTCGGCAAAGGCGAGCTGGTCGCTCACGAGCTCCGTCTTGGTGCTTTTGGCCGAGAGCACGACGAGGAAGACGGAGCTCTGCAGGATCGCGTCCTTGGCCCTCAGGATGCGCGCCTTCATGCTCGAGACGTTGGTCATCGAATCCACAATGTACGGCAGCTGATGGCGCCGCAGCTCTCTGCACAGGTCCGTCACGAACTCGCGGTGGCAATCGCCGTGTGAGACGAAGATCGAAAAGTTGGGACCGCCGCCGACGCCACTGACGCCCAGGGACGTGCTGGTGGACGACCGCGCGATGACGTCGTTTACGATCCCATCGAGTGTGCGGCGGCGCGCCGAGACGGACTTGGCCGTGGACAGTCCAGGCATGTTGCGGCCGCTACCAGAAGACTGCAGTCTCGGCAGGTTTGTAGAGTCCCGCATGGACGGAAAGAGCGCTGAGAGACTTGCGCCCTGGAGCGAATCGCGAACGCTGGACGACGGGCGTGGGAATATCCCGCTCGGTAGTGCTCCTGGTGCGCCAAAGGATAGCAACTGGTTGTCTCCTAGACGGTGGAGCTCCACTTCGTCTCGCAGTCCGTCTATGAGGCTCCTCAAGCTGCTCTGGAACTTCTCGTCGTCCAGTTCAAACTCCATGGGCTGCACCGCGGGCTCTTCCGCCGAGCTGGCCGTCGAGATCAGCGTGTGGCTCGACGTCACGGCGTCCCCGAACGGCACCATCTGCCGTGTGTAGAGATACACCTGGAGCACCTCGGGGATGGTCATCAGCTCGCACGAGATCGCGACCACGGGCACCTGCTTCTGCTTGGCGAACGACAACTCCTCCATGCAGACGTTGCTCTTCTCGTATCCTGTGCTGAGCACGCAGACGACGGCCGACGCGTGCTCCATCACCTCCATGGACCGTTTGCCATCGTCACTCTCGTCACGCATGTACACCGTGATGTAGTGCTCCTCGATGCCAATGCGCACGCGGTCGGCGAACTTGCGAAAGATTGGGTCAAAGGACAGCACCACGTCCACGCACCCACCGGCCACCTTGACGGCGTACTGGAGCTCAGCGGACGCGCAGCACTCGACGGCCTTGCGCCCGAGCCCGTTGACGGCGTATAGGTCCGCCTTGCCCTGCTTGAGAAGCGCCAGCGCGAGGTCGCGGTGCCCCAGGCGCAGCGCCAGGTGCAGACACGTGTCCTCGTACTCGTTCAGGATGCACGCATCGATATCCACGCCGTGCTGGACGAAGAGATCGACGCATGAGCCGTCGACAAGTCCGCCAATAACGCCAAACGCGAGCGGCGTGAGGCCGTCCACGTCGAGCACCAGCGGGTCCGCTCCATGTACGAGTAGCTCCTCAACTGCGCTTGTGTTGCTGTGCCGCGCTGCCCAGTGCAATGGCGTCCGTCCAAAGCTGTCTCGCGCGTCCACGTCGGCGTTGTGCTTGATGAGTTCCGTGATCACGGAGCGTCTCCCCATAACAGACGCCCAGTGCAGAGGCGTGCGGCGGTGGACGCCGACCTGGTACTCGCCCAGCTGGTCGGCGTTGATGCCCCAAGTGAGCAGGTGCCGGACGGTTGCCAGGTCTCCGGCAGCGGCGGCCTCGTGCAGCGGCGTGAGAGCGACATCAGCGCCCCAGTCCTCCAACACGGACGCGAGCTCCCGTCGGTCCTTGAGCTGCGCGCGCTGCAACACCGTGGTGCTCATGGCGTTACCCTTACCGGGCACCACGAGGATGTTGGCGCGGTGGCGGATGAGACACTCGATCACATCCGTCGAGTCACAGAGGAAGACGGGTGTGACGCGCATTGAGTGCGAGAAGAAGCTCGTCTTGGCCACCACATCCAGGTTGGCGCCGTAGCGCACGAGCATGTCGATGACCTCGGTGTGGCCGTTGGCCACAGCGTTGTGCAGCGGCGAGCCCAGCACATGCGTGATGTTCTTCATGCGCAGCTGGCAGATCTCGTAAAGCAGCTGTAGGTCGAAGGACGCACCGGCGATCTTGTCGAGGAAGTTGGGGTTCAAACCGGCCTCGAGCAGGATCTCGACCATGCGCACGTCGTCCTGGCGGCACGCCACGTGCAACGGATTCCGCGTTGAACGCGCGAAGGCCCCGAATACGAGCATCGGCGTGTTGTACATGTCGAGCAGCAGTAGCTGGAGCTTCACCTTAGAGCCCAACACACGCTCGGCGTGCGCAAAGAGATGTTCGACCTTCTCGTGGTCACCCTTCGCCACGGCTTCGTACAGCGACGCGCGCAGCTTTGGCGCCAGACCTTTCGCAGTCGAGCCCAGCTGGAGCTTCTCGTCGTCCGAGATGGAGCTGTCGACGTTCGGGCGCAGCAGTCGCGCCTGCACGTCGGCGTTGCCCGCCATCGCAGATTGTTGGTGGGCACTGCTTGAGCGCGAAGACTCTTCGTTCAATGCCACGTTAGCTGGCTGGTCTTCTTCTTCGAGGCCAGCGCCCAGCTGAAGCTGCTGGTGCGTGCGCAGGCGGTCGAATTGGATCGTCTGCTGGATGATACAGAGCGCAGCGAAGATCGAGAGGATGGTGGTCGTGTCGGACAGATGCTCGTTCCACATCTCGTCCAATTCGCTGTGCGCCCAGAAGACGCCGATGAGAAGGACCACGACCCAAGTGAGCGAGATGGTCTGGAAGATCATGATCACTTCGCACACATAGAGCACGAACATGCGGCGCAGGCTAAACTCCTGGCGCCCGTCCCGGTCGGCGCTGTACACTGCGAGGCGCAGAAATGAGAGCGAGCTTGTGCGGTTGTCGTTGCGGTGCATCGAGCCATAGTTGTGGAAGATGCTTGTGCTGCCAGCATTGTTGGTTCTCCCACTCTCGTCCTCGTCGCCGTCCTGGCCACCGCGCGCGTAGAGTGGAACGCCGGGTAGCGCCGCGACGCCCAGCAACACGTTGAGCACCTGGAGCACGATCCAGATCCAGACCACGAACGATTTGTCCTGCGCGAAGACACAGAGCAGCGCGAGCGAGAGAAACGAGCAGAGCGTCGAGAGCGCGAGGCGGCCCGTGTAGTACGTGTTGGCCCACTGGAAGTACGCGTCCACGCCCCGCCAGAGCGTGTCTGTGCGCGTGGGCGGCGGCATCCCCGTGGTCGACATCCGGCGCGGCGGGTCCTTCATGGCTCCTCCCCCGTCACGCGCAGTGGCATCTGCATCTGCGGCCTCCATCCAGCAGTAGCAGTAGCAGCAGCAGCAGGAGAGTGGTTATCTCGTGTTGTCTCCTGATTTTCTTGTTGGTGTGTGTCATGTTAACTTATTTTGACACCCATCCGTACTGTATCACCTCGATTAGTAGCTTATGGCAGGTACGAATGGGCTGTTGTTCAAGCTCGTGCGTAGCTCCCAAATCCTATAATAGGATTTAATAAAAATGATACAGCAATAAAAAACATGACGCTGGCTGATGCCGGCTTCAGCATATTGGGGACCATGCAACGCTTTTTCTGAAATCCGCACAATGCTCAAACGTCGAATTGAATTAACTTTGGGGATTTAATTATTTTTTAAATCATCGAGGAAATCTGGAAACGAAACTACTAAAAATGAAATGAACGTTAAAGGGCGTTAGAAAGTCACTAAAGATTGAGAACGAAATTTTACTTCATTATAATTACAAAGTAGTACACACTTCAAAAGCTGCAACATTTCTATTGATAGCAACGTTTCCGTTCGATTTGTCGCACTTGGAAAAATGAGCCGACCTGTCCGACTTGATTACAGTTGGGTCACCCCACTTCTTTTTACAGGAATGACCAGGTTTGCGCATTTTATATAATTCCACATGAGGCCTGATGTTTGTTTGTAAAGGTAGGATGGTCGGACTTGGCGGACTGGTCGGCCCCAAGCATTCATAAAGAAATACAGTTAAGAAAATGGCTATTGAAATTCCAGCTTTGACTTGATATTTGTAAGAGCTCAACCACTCGCATCCCGATCGTTCATGGCGCATATATTTTTCATGTGGCGCATATTATTTTCATGTGGCGCATCCTTCCATTTCTCCAACACGGAAGTCAGGAAAACAGAAAAGTACCAGTTCGGGACGACCTCGCTTCTCACTTCCGCATCTTGATTAAAAAATGCTGGCTACCTCGACGATTATTTTTCTTGATACAAAATCGGCCGCCAGCCAACCATGGAGAGAAACGGAGCAAACCCGAGAGGAACAAGACAGCGGACTACGTGCGTGAGCAGCAAACGCAGGACGAACGACCAGGAAGAAGAGCGAACAAACGACCAGGAAGCAAGCAAGAAGACACGCGGACAGAGACGCACACAGATGGCCAAGCGCGTACGAGCCTCTGCCAGTAACAACCAAAAGACAAACATGGGTAGCGACAGCACGGACCGTGACGCCGAACTGTACGACCTCACGATCGCGCCGTTGCCGCAGGACGAGAGCGCCGACGCGGCCGAGAAAGCGGCGGTAGCCGCACGCGTGGCCACGCGCTCGCGAGCCACAGGAGCACAGGTGCAGACAGGAGGAGAGACAGCGACGGCGAGCAGCAAGGGGAAGAGTACGTCTGTGTTCGTTATTTGAAGTGAGTTTCATGTGTTGTAGGTTGAGGAAGAAGGCTGACGAATGTATTGGTTTGTTTCGTTGTTATTGTAGGTCCAGCAGCAGTAGCGCAGGCTAGCGGTAATACTTCGTCTTCGGCGGACAACAAGCACGTGATGCTGCCGGCGTTCCTCTCCAAGACATTTGAGATCTTCAGCATGCAGGAGTTCGCGACGATCTGCGGCTGGAACGCGAGCGGCGACACGATCATTGTGTCGCAGCTCGAGGCGTTCGTGGCGCTCGTGCTGCCACGCTTCTTCAAGCACCGCAACTTTCCGTCGTTCGTGCGCCAGCTGAACCTCTACGGCTTCCATAAGACCGTGCTCGATTCGAAGCGCCTCGAGTTCCAGCACCCGTACTTCAAGCGCGACCGCCCCGACTTGCTGCACTACATCAAGCGGAAGGTGTCGTCCGGGAGTTCGTCGTCGCAGCAGCAACAGCAGCAAGCGCTCGTGAACACGTCGGCGCAGAACTCGCGGCTGGAAGCGCATCGCGAGATCTCGGACAACCTGCTGCGCGAGATGAAGGAGCTGCGCCAGCGCAGCGAGAACATGGAGAAGCGTCTGCGCGAGCTCGAGATCGACAACGCCGTTAGTCTTGTTGTACTGTGTGTTTGTGCTGTGACCCTGTTTATCAGCTGACAACGTGTAATTGATAATTTACAGATCGTGCGGAGCGACAACCTGAAGTTGTGGAAACATCTGGAGACCGCGAAGGACAAGCAGCTGATCATGCAGGAGAAGCTTAAGAAGATCATGTGGATCCTCTTCCAGATCTATCGCGGCAAGCAGGGGATTCCGAAGCTTTCGAGCAACGGCGACTCGACGAACGTCATCAGCGAAGAGTACGTGGCTTGCTGTGTCATGTGTGGCATTCTGTTTTTGTTGTGGAAAGAAGGATTTCTGGTTCTTTTTCTCATTGCGAAATGGCTCGCTCGCGCTGCATTTTCCCCTGCGCTCGTGTGTTTTGATGCGAATGATTTGCTTATGTCAGTTATATCAACAGTAGCATGCTCGGCCCGAAGGAGTTCCGCGAAGTACTCCGGTACCTGGCCATGGACGAGCCGCCGCTGCTCTCGAGCTCCGCGAACACGGCTGTGGAAGTGTCGACACCGGGCTCGCGCAAGCGCAAGTTTGTCGAAGTGCAGTCTGACACGCCGGACGAGTTTGGCAACCAGCTCTACAAACTTGGTACGTTAATGTGGTGTTGATTTTGGTAGATGATTCGTACACGCAGAAGCTAACACTTTGATTCTCTATTTCATTGCTCACAGAGTCACCATCGGTTGTTCAAGTCGCGTCACCGCTCATAAACAACTCATCAGCGATGACGTTGGCCAGCAACCCGTCGCCGTCGCTGCCCGCTGCGCCGGCCCCTGCTGACTCCTCAAACAATGTGCTGAGTATCTTCTCGCCCAACGCGAACGGACCGCGCACGGAGTTCTCAAACAGTGACTTGAATGCGCTCATCGCGAATGCCATGTCGTCGACGCTCACAAACTACAACAACGCGGCAGCAGCAGCAGCAGCAGCGGCGGCCGCTGGAAACACGGGAGAGCAGCAGAATGGGTACACAGCAAATGGTGAAAGCGGCGGCAATTCGTCAGCAGACCAGCTAGACTTTATCGACGACGACTTGCCGCTGCTGAGCGACTCAGAGAGCTACAACTTTGGCGAGGGCGAGGAGGTATTAGTCGAATTGCTGTGGCTATCTAGCTTACAATTGGCGTGGTAGTTGTTTACCCACTATGCTGTTGTGACGTTTGTGATTGCGATGCGTTCTAGCAGCAAGTCATGAAGAAGCTGGAGGATTTTGAGACGTCGCTGCTGGACGAGTACGACGTCGGGTGCCTCGACACACTGCTGCAGCAGCTGAAGAACTCGTCGATGGGGAAGCCTGCAGCGGGCGTCTCGGTGATCGACCCGGAAGAGATTTTTGTCGGCGGCCCGGACGACGGATCGCCTCGCAATGCGTAGACTCTGTGATATTTTTTCCAGCCGGGCTGTCCAGTTATGAATGTGAAGACCAAACAAACAACGATCTCCTGAGCGACGAGCGACGAGCAATCCCAGTTCAAGAGACTGACCAAGAAGCAAAGAAAAAAAAGCGAGCTCGACGTGATCCCACGTACATATCTGGACCCGACCTAGCGAAGAAGCTTTGGACGCGACCTAGTGCCCAAGCGACTGCATCTTCTGTTTTTATCAAGTTACCGTCAAGACGCCGCGATGACCAGCGCTCGTCTGTAGCCAGCAAGTGACGAGCGTGCGTCTCGCGACCACTGCCACACTGTTCTCTCGAGCCAAGAGACAACAACAAGAGAGTCGAAGATGCTTCAATAAATATTTGAGGCAGTGAAATATCGAGGGCGACGCCGCGACGACCAAGCCGACGCGCGTAGCAAGAAGCAAGCGAGCCCCTCGTATCAATTGTTCTTTTTTCTATTTAATACAAAAAGAGAGGTGGATAAAGTGAGTATATCAACCAACACAACACCAGCAGCCACACATCATGCGCTTCATGCATTCATGGAGCTCTTCAATAGTCACGGTGGCGCTCAGAGCTGCTCGAATGGCGCGAGTGCGAAGGCGACTTGCTGTTGTAACCATCTCTATGGCCACCACCACTCCCAGTAGAATACTGTGCTCTGCCTCTAGCTGGTACTGGTGTCCGCTGCGATTGCTGCTGTGTGGCGTCCAGCGCCTCGCGCAGGCGCTGGATCTCCTTGTCCTTGCGCTTGATCTCGTTCTGCGCCGTGGCGAAGAGCTTGGACATATTGACCTCGAGTGTCTGATTCGCCTGTCCGAGCTGCCGATTCTGGCTCTGCAGCTGCGCGAGCTCCATGCGCAGCGCTTCATTCTCGCGCTCGGCCTTGCGCTGCAGGTCCACGGCCTCTTTCTTCTCCAGAGCGCTCGTGGACGTGTCCAGGTCGCTGTACAGGTCGTCGCTCATCGTGGCTTGTGTGTCGTTTTTTATTGGCAGTTTGACAAAACAAAATCGGAATTGGTGAGCACGCACAGTAGAAACATTCCAATGCTCAAAATTGGCGCCAATTTTGCCAATCAGCAAAAATGGACTCGCGGTGCGTCAAGTTCTGGGAGGACGGGCAGGAGCTCATCAAGAGCTCAGCGGCGGCCGATGCATCACGACTCGGCAGTACGCTGGGCAAAATCCACAAGGAGCTACGCACCATGGCGCGCTTCCTGCAGAAAAACCAGGCGTCGCGTTTCAGTGACAACGCGCAGCAGAAGCTCGTGGATGCTATCGCGGCCTACGTCACGCTGTGCAAACAGCGCGTGCCAGTGCAGACGAACGACGATCAGCAGCTCGTGGAAGCTGTCTTTGGAGTCGTGAAAGACGGACTTGCGATGCCCTTCAACGTCATGGGCACCAAACAGAAGAAGCGCCTGATGAAGTGGTACAACGAACTCATTGGTGTCGTCCCGGACGTGCTCGCGGCCGAAGAAGGCGTCGAAGTGCCCAAACCAGTCGAGTGGAGCGTGCTGGGCCTTGATGAAGATGACGGGTACCTTTCGCTCATGGACGATACCACTGGCGCCATGTGCGAGACCTTCCAGGTCAAGAAGAAGAGCAAGGAGTTCAAGCAGATCCAGAAGGGACTCGAGAGCGCCGATGTGTTCGTCACGACGCTTGGCGAAGAGATCATCGAGATCCGAGTCGTAGCAGAAGAAGAGCAGAAAGATGCTGCATAGATAGAGAGCCAAAGTTCATATAGGCATAGAATACCAGAGGTACACAATGGCCCACTCATAATTGTGGCTGCAAACCATCATAGAGTCTGTCTTTCACCGAGTTAACTTGGTCCAACGGTTTAGAGCCCAGCGCCAGCGTTCTTCTGTTGGCTCTCGGTCCAAGCTTTGGCGATCGTGCGCTTCATCTCTTCGTCGCCTTCGTCATACATATTCTACAATAGGAGCAGCACAAACAGTCAGCAGGCCTAGTCGCAGTATTCTTCAGGTAGTTGCAATAAGAAATATCGCACCTTCATCATGTCCATGATTCCGGCGGCAGGGTCATTAGTGTTCGTCTTGAGCGACTTGCCCGGGTTCTTCTCGGTCAGGTTCATCCAGGAGTGGTTCTTGTCCGCCTTCCAGAGCGAGATCGTCACGCGGTTCTTCTTCACGCGGAAAGAGCTCTTGGCCGGCACAATATCCTTGTCCAGGTACGTCTTCACGAGCCTATATATGATCACGAGCGAGGTGAATACGCTACCATTCAAAGAGCCGTGAGCTAGAGATTTCCGTACCGGTAGTTTTTTCCGTGAAGATCGAGAATCTGTTGAGTATCCACACATACGGGAAAGCATTCGAGTTAGAACGATGGGCCTAAGTTGAAATAGTGATGTGCCAAACCACCAATACCTTGAGATCAAACGACGTCTTGGTGAACTTGCAGGACACGTTCTCCTTCGGAAGGTCTCCGACGCCATCAATACCGGACATAACGTACACCGACACCTTATCTTTTCCGTAGCCTAGCAGCATTCGCATCAGACAACCCATTAGTACACTAATTTACAAACAAAAGTCATGCATAGAAGCAGTACGTGATGTAGCCGTTACCTTCATCTTCCCAGCCAAAGCGCGAGATCTCCGTGTACACGTTCAGATCGTCCACCTCGCTGCTCTTGGCAACGTGCGCAGCAGTAGAGTGCTTCACTGGTGCCGGCACTGGAGCCACAGGCATCTGCTCTTCCTTGATATCATCGGCAGCAGCAGCGGCGTCTTCCATGGGCACATCCGCATCAACCGCCGCTGCGGAGGCGGCGAGCGCCTGCTGCTTCTCGTTCAGCAGTCGTGTGAGGTCGCGCACGTTGCCCGGTGCCTTGGCCTGCGCTAGTAGCTGCTGCAGCTCGGCCACTTCGTCGCTCAGTGCGCTGTCGTTGCGCGCCATCGTTCTCGTTCAATGCTCGCGTTCCGCGGATCTTTTCGTCAAATGGCACATGCAATGGAGCTGTTCAGCAGTATCATCATGCCGCTTTGCCCGTTGGCAAGCGTTCTAGAAACAGTCAGATGCAACTCTTTTCACTTTCAGCCAATAATAGAAATCGATATGTGAGATACTCTTTATTTTAGCCAATGGCTGTACTATTGAGCCAAAGAAAGCTCTTCGACTTGGCGTGGACCACACCAGCGCGGGCTTTTTTCGCGCGTCCGCGTTTGTTTAGTTTCGAGGCAAATTGAGCTCGACGATGACAATGCAAGAAGCAGCCAGCGGCGCGCGCAACGACTGCGCCGGCGGCGGTGGTGCTGGTGATGTTGCCACCGTCCCCTCATCCTTCGCGATGCCGTACGCGGATGCAGTGGTAGCGCGCACCCTACAGCAGCAGGCGGCGGCAACAGCGAACGACGACACGGACGACGACGTCACGATGGACGAGTTTCTGCCGCCCGGATCACCGTCTCCGACCGAAAATGAGGACGCGCCTACGAATGCAGACGAAGAACCAATCGCAGCAGTGACAGTAAAAGAAGACCCACTGCTGACTATAGCCCAACCAGCAGATACAGAAGAAGACAGCGAGAATAATGAAGGGCCGACACAGGAGAAGTCTATGGACACTCCATCGACGGCGCCAGTGAAAATGACAGTGGCTGAGACGAAGAGCGCAGGTGGTTCGCGTGCGACAGAGACTGGTGAGACGAGCGTTACCACGGAGGCGAAGAAGAGCTTGGCTGGCGCTATTCCGAACATCATACAGAAGTTACAGGCGAAGAAGGCCGAACTGTTCGACGGTACGTACGCTCTGCGCATGAAGATGACTCTGTGCGTAATTCACCTTGCTGACCTCTCAATTTGTTGAATGTGTGAGCAGCACTGGCGATTCCGCGATGTCACCCGTGCGGTAAGGACGGGAAGCGCGTATCTGCCGACCAGCGGTGCCTGGACGTCGACTGCCGGATGCGCAACGTCTCGATCTGCTCCGCGTGCTTTGACGAGTCCCACAAGACACAGGAAGAGCGGCGGCATCGGCAAAGCGTGGTGTCAAGTACGTAACTCCTGGTCCCATATTGATTTTTGTGCCAACGCGGGGCTAATGCATATCGTTTACTGTGCTATGTGGTTATTATAGATTGTCCACAATGCCAGATGGAGCGCGTCGTGTTCTATTGCGCAGACTGCGACCTGTCGTTCTGCACACCCTGCTTCGACGCTATTCACAGCTTACCAAAGGTGCAGCAGCACCGTAAGTGCTTCATGGAAGGTATGTTCGTGCCACTCTACCGATTATATCCATGAGTGCGCGTATCTGCAATGTCGAATCTTTCTCACATACCCTTCTTTGCATTTGCATTCTACTAGGTGCGTCTGGTTCCATGCTCTCAAAGGCGAACGGATCGAAAAAGTTTCGGTTGTCCATCGCAGAGATGCTCGCGGCAGGGGCGGCAGCAGTGACGACTGCGAGGACGGAGCTGCGCGAAGCGCAGAGCATAGCTCTGGAGCAAGACAAGGCTATCACCACAGGAGCAGCCATGTCCAGTTCCGCAAATGCGTTTTCATCCTCCTCGTCTTCATCGACTGCTTTGCAAAACAACAAGAGCACCGCGTCAACGGCACCATCAGAGAACCAGAAGGAGCTCCAGGCTGCGCGTGAAGCGAGAGAGAAGCGGAAGCGGGAGCCGACGAACATTGACATCATCCTGGTCGATTCCGACTCTGACTTCGAATCCGATGAAACTTCGCGCATTTACAAGGCGACTCGAGGAACTTTTGGAAGCCTCAAGCCTCTCACTTCCAACCAAAAAGCTGCCGCTGCAACAGCAGTGTCAGCATCGATTACACAGGCAACCGAAGCAGCTCGAGCGACTACCAACTGGGCTGCCAGCGCACAGCAACAACGGGCCTTGTGCATGGCCGCACGAATGCAGCAGAAGAGGGGACAAGACGTCTCTCTCACCCAGGCCCAGTCGCAGCGGAATGGTCACTCACTGTCGAGAGGGAACTCGCAATCGGTACTTTCAAACTCGTTGAGCTCTCCGAAAGCGAGTGCGAGCAGCTCCAACTTCACTCGAAGGCCGAGCCAAACGCAACAACAGCAACAGCAGCAGCAGACTCCTTCGTCCCAGTCGATGGCCATTGAACCCTATCACCAACCAAGCGTCAATGCTTATCCCCCAGCCGTGGCCGTGAGCGTTGGACTGCACAACCTCGGAATCCGCCAAGTGGTCAGCTCGAGCGCCTACGAGACAGAGAACAGCTCCACGCTCAACGGCATGGACTCGGAGATGAGCGGGATGATGCAGTCTCCACCAGTGACCGAACCAATCACGACATCGTACCTGCCACCAGCAGCGTCTTCTGTGCCAGTGACCACCGCGATGCCTCCTGTTCAGTTAGCGGACGGCTGGGACTATCTTGACACCAGCAACAATGTTGGTGTATCACCAGCAACAAATGGTATGGGGCCAGGAGGAGTAGGCGTCCACGCACCCATGGGTGGCATGCCGTTTGACAATGGCAATAGCGGCGGCGTCAACGGATTCGTGATGGAAAATGGCAATGGTGGTGGTGACATGCCATACATGGGGATACCGTCGATCGCGGCCATTGCTACCGCGACAAGCAACAACCTCGTCACAGCAACACCGTCCAACTGGATGGCGAACCCGCTCGAAGACATCCTGTACGACCGCTACTACCAGATCAACCTATACACGGTCAACATGGAACAGAATATCATGATCCTCAACGCGCGCATCGTGCAGGTCTCAACACAGAACCTCCAGGCCGCGCAGCAGCTGACCGTGACGCTCCAGAAGCAGCAGAGCATGGTGTTGAAAGCCCAAGCGAATCGCCTGAACGCACTCGTCGCGCTGATCGTCCAGTCCCATGGTATCATGCGGAAAGTGAAGCGGCTGCGCATGGACACGCTCTGTGATATCCCGCAGGTCGCGACCGCGAGCCACAAGAAGTGCGTCGAGCTCTCACAGCAGATCGCGCTGTACGCGAATAACGTGGCGACGCTGCACCAGCAGATGGCTATAACACTCGACTCGGCGAACGCAATGAACCCGAACGCGTTCCACCAGAACGTGTCGGCGATCAATCAGTCGATCCAGATCAACGAGCAGTCGATCGCGGGTTGGAAGGAGGAGCGCGAGAATGAGATCGTGCGCATTGTGCAGTACACGACGTCGGTGCGCGAGGAACTCAAGCGCGCGTTTCACCAGCAAAAGCCGCCCTCCGGTGCTTCTTCATCGTCAGCGGGTTCGCAGCAGCAGCAGAACTGGCAGAGGCAGCAGTCACATCCGCAGCAGCACAACGGCTACCACAGATAAAGAGAGACGAAGCGACTAACTTGGCGTGCATCAGTGTCGTCAGAATTTCCAACGAGGGGTGGAAGCCTTTTAGGCAACACGCGATCAGATCACGTGCTACACCAATATCAAGAAAGAGGAAGCTGACAGTCACCAGTGGACATCGCTAGTAGTGTTGTACTAGTAGTAGATACGGCGGGAATGCTCAGACGACTCCAGAAGCGTTGAGGCCCGAATGGCGATTTCGACTGATGGCTGTAGATCATACACTTAGGGGCGAGAAGCAACAGCGAATGTGCGAAGGCCGATGGTATCAAGAAGAAGGCAGCAAGAGAGAGAGTAAATAGCAGCATTATTTAACGCACTAGCTCTGACAAACAATATCGGGCGTGCTTGCTACCCGTGGCGATAGATGAGGAAGCCGATCTGTCCAAGGAAGAAATACAGCATGCTGCATTTTCAAGACACACACGCAAGGCACACAAGCTCGTCAGTTCAACGCCAGCAAGAGCAAGAACATGGACTGCTGTATGGTGAGCTCTCACCGTTTGACCTCGTGCGAGACGAAAGATCCGAAAGACTTGCCGACGATGACGTGCCACGCACCGGTCTCGAGCTCCTCGACCTCCTTCTTGATCTGCTGCGCGACCTCGGTGAAATGGTTCTTCTCACCCTTGTAGAGCGCCTTAAGCGCGTTCGTGGCGCTCATGAGGATGAGCTCCTCGAGTTCCTTGGACGTATCCTGGTACACGATGCGCAGCGCGCCGACCGACACGTCGTCCTTCTTCTGAGCCTTTGACATGGTTCTTCGAGGTGGGGGTTCGGATTTGCTAGTGCATGTGTGACAGCCAGGTGACTCTTCGAGCTGACCAGCAGCTCCAATGCGGCCAAAGGTGAGAAGCCGCCTCGGACTGACCTTTCAAGGTCCACTCGAAGTTTATTCCAGATAGACAAGGACCAGGCTTTGGGCGAACGATGCCACTGCTGCACGAGCAGGACGACAAGTGGACGGTGCTAGATGCGCTGGTACGCCACACGGTGCACTGTGTTCTCTTCCAAGATTCAGCGAAAATAGAGTCTTGCAGAGGCGAACTTGAGCAACAGGTGACGGGGACTAAGGCGGTCTGCGGTCCTGAAGCTCTGCCAGCTCTCCTACTGAATCCAGTCAAGAGCATGAATACTGATGATGCTAGTGCGCAATATGCTTCCTACTGTAAGCGCGTACTCGAGTGTCAACACTGGACGAGCGCTCAGCTGCAGCAGGAAAAAAGAGCTCTGAAGACATATCTTCAGCTACACTATCAACACAACAACCAGCAACAGCGTAAGAAGCAGACCCAAGTCTCAACTGAGCTCTACTGCGCCTATGAAGCTTACGCGCTAGTCAAACTCTTTCACTTGGAGCGCAAAGCAATCAACAATGCGGCTTTCACGTCGTCACTACAGCAGCAGAAACCCAGCGACAAAGACAGGTTTCTGCTGGTGCTCCATGTGCAACTGGAGCTCTACAATAAGTACTTTGAACACGCCCAGCAGCGCAAGGTGCGTTCTTTGCCTCCACCTACTCATATGATGGCTTTACTAACAGCGTTGGTATGTATTTGTGAATGTTAAAACCGCATCCCGTAGGCTCAGATCCGTTGCGAAGACGACGTCCAGCCCATCGAGACGCTCTACGCGTTCTTCTGTGAGCATCAGCAGCAGCTGAGCTGAGCTTACCTTACACGTAGTTGCTGTAGATCGGCATGAGGTCCGTCTTCTTCGAGTCGAGACACGGGACCGCGAGCCACGCATAGTAGAAGGCAGCGCCGCCCAGCATGTGCATACAGCCTTTGACGAATCCTACACCGCTCAGCGCACTCGTACTCACATTCGCTTCTCCTCCATTGTTAGTGTCCGAGACTGGCTGATCTCCTTTGACGCCAAAGTAGATAGGTACTCCGCCCGCGAGCGCCGCTGCCAGTAGGAAGATGAGCGCGAGCTTGGCTTTTTCTTTGTTGATCGGCGCGATCGATTTGTCCGTCGAGAGCACGCGGCGGTAGGCGACGCCCGCGAGGTAGCTGGCGATGAGCAGCACCTCGTAGACGGTCGAGTCCCAGCCGTCCTTGGCCTTCATGAGCCACGCGAAAGCAAACGCTACGTAGCGCAGCACGATGTTGCGGTCCTCGTCCTTGAAGCCCATGAGGTGCACGCAGAGCAGCAGGAAGTAGGTGATTGAGAGCACGTCCGAGATGAAATGCCACTGGAGCTCGCGCAAAAAGAGCTGCGCCTGGAAGGCCTCGGCCGCATTGAAGCAGAACGAGATGCAGAGGTGGAAGACGCCCACGAAGAGCTCGAAGTGTCGGTGGTTGCGCTTCATCACGCCCAGCGCCGGCACCATCGCGGCGTCCGTGAGCGCCAGCAGACAGAAGCGGAGGAGCTCGAGGAGCGCCATCGTGCGTCTTGGTGTCGTGCTTGCTTGGAAATAGGAGCTCTTGTATGCTGGACTAACTGAAACCACGCCCAGATATCCGAATCTATTTTTATCGACCAATCAGAGTGCGCATCACTTATTTGTAACTAATAGTTTAGAATGTACTGCGCTAAGTACGAATTCTGTGTGGAGCTCTTCAACTTTGGGTGACTCAACGAGGTTCAGCGCCTCGACCAGCTGAGGAAGTCTACTGCACGATCGCATGCACTCGCTGTGAGCCACACATACGACAGCTTTCAGACGCCAATGGGGAGAGCTCTAAGCATGTGTCTGGGCCGGCTTGCTGCCTGCTTGCTGTCGAATGGGCCGGATGAGCGAAAGCCATTCGTGAGCTGTGAAACCAAGGATGCCCAAGCGACGCCCTCTCATAACCGCCCGCGTGTGTTTTGCAGCTGCACGAACGTTCCTTGGTCGGAATTTGCTTCGCGCGTTCTTAGCCGTGTGCTTAGTGAGTGATACCAGGCTCCTCGGTTCCCTCGTGTCGTGTCGTGTGTGGCAAAGTCTCCATTCTTCATCGCGTCAGCAAGCTCCATGACGGACACGTCAGTCGAAGCCACCGACACTACCAATTCCAGTCAAAATGCAGCGCTGCTAGCGATCCTACTCTCACTATGTTCGGGCGTCGCATTCACGGCTGGCGGGCTCTTCGTCTGCTGCAGCACCAGGTTCGCGGACTCAAGAAAGACCAGCAGCCTCGCTTCACTAGCGCTCGTGCTCGCGTTCTCCACGTCTGCTTTCGTCTTCATCAGCGGTGGAGTCGCCGACCTCCTGCCGCTTGTACAGTCCGGATTCGAGCAGCTCGTACTCAAGGAGCATGGCGAGAAGGACGAGATCTCGCCAGACACTGCGCGAGGCATGAGTCACCTGCTGGCGACCACCAGCTTTACAGCAGGCGTCTTACTGCTCTACGGCGTTAGCATGACGGTGCTCAAGCTCACAGGCGCAGCGTCGGCGT
This sequence comes from Globisporangium cederbergense, assembly GCA_023334245.1. Classification (NCBI taxonomy): domain Eukaryota; phylum Oomycota; class Peronosporomycetes; order Pythiales; family Pythiaceae; genus Globisporangium; species Globisporangium cederbergense. Next base: position 13,376 of record JAASGO010000175.1, on the reverse strand, counting down.
GCTATACCGACCTACCAGCCCAGCAACAAAGAGGCGAGCTCTCGGGCGATTCACTGCACCGCATCGGCCTCAGTATTGTAAATGCTAGGGCTTCTAGTACGACAACAGAAGCTGAAAACGGTGACTTTGGTTTGAATAGCTCCGCCGCCGTGGACTTCGACGTGCTGCAGTCGACTGACCGACCGTGGGACGTACAGCTGAGCAAGAGCTCAAAGAGCGATGCACTTACAGATCCAGATACAAAGTCCCAGTCGACAGCACACGTTCGCGCGAGCGTCATCAGTGCGATCGCCATTGTGCTGTACCACATGCCAGGTACCTACACCGTTTGAAGCAAGAGCATCTGGCCTAGGCTAACTCTTCAACTCATTGTCTGCTGTGTTGTGTGAGTAGCGGGCTCGATCATCTACGTTGCGGCCATGAATCACTTCTCACTGAGTGAGGTGCTGGCCTTCGCGGTCGTGCTCCACAGCATCCCGGGTAAGATCATCGAGGCATCGAGCTCAGTGGTCTACTGTAGATGCTAACCATTGACTTGGGTTCTCTGTTTATATTGACGTTCACAGACGGGAAGGCATTCGCATCGTCCGTCTACTTTGCGAGCGGCAGCCACGTCCGCGGCCTCGTCTGGTCGCTCCTCTGCTCAATAGGCCGGATCCTGGGCTCTCTCGTTGCTTGGAGCCTTCTTGTGCAAGACGACAAGGGTGCTCTCTCACACTGCTTCCTCACTGGGATGACTGCGGGAGCATTAGTCGCCATTGGCGTGACGCAGATCCTCCCGACAGCCTGCGCCTGTGCTGGCGACAGATCCTACGGCCTCGTTCTGGGCGTCGTCCTGGGCTCAGCGCTGCTCGCGCTTCCGAAAGTCTTTGCCGAGTAGCATTGATGAATACGTATCAAGTTGTGGAAATAACTGCATGCTGAAAAGTGCTACGAACTCTAGTCAGTAGGAAAAATGACGCGATGAAGATCTTCGAAGGCAAAGCAGTGATAATGAAATGAAGGTGACGTTAACGCATATACAACAGAGACCTTGGAGCTAAAGACTCGAACTCTAGTCAATCAACAACCGTGAGCATTAGCGTCGTGCGTACGACTGCCTGGAACACGAAGCCCGTGAGGACGCTCGCAGTGATGCGTTGCGTTTGCTTTGGCTCATTCGTGAAGCAGAGCGGGAGCACTTGCGTGACGCACAAGCCCACGAGACTCCCACTCACGACGCTGAAGAGAGAACCGGTGAAGAGCGGAGGGAGGGAGTTCGGCATCATCACTACGACGTACGCGGTGAGCGAGCCGCCCAGCGGCAGCGAGAACGACGAGACGACACACCACTGGACGGCGCGCCAGCGCATGCCTGACGCGTTGGCCACGAACCTCGCGAGCGCCATGCCCTCTGTGAACATATAGTATTGATGAGATTGAGGTTTCGATCAGCTCAGGAAGCCTGGGAGCGTACCTGAGAGGTTGAAAAGCGCTATTGCGACTCCGAGAGAGACGCCCAGCGCCTTTGTCTGGATGGTGGCGACCGACAGAGCAGCACCCACTGGACAAGCATCATTGCCAGTCATCAGTGGAATCGAGTACTAGCAATCATCTAGGAAGACTCCATTCATTCACGTTCGCGTACCTAGGACGTTCTGTGCCGCGAAGCCCATGATCTTCGCGATGCCGACGTGGTAAATTCCGTTGCTGGAGGAACTCAGATACCCAGTTGAGGTCACCACGAGGTTGTGGTGGATTTTCTCTTCTCTGTTCACCTTGTGGCGAAAGAGCTCGTCGCACGGCGCGGCATTCTTGTTGTCCAGGGTCATGGTAGAGTGGTGTCGCTTTAGATGCGACGTTGCCCAGCACCGACACACTGCATCAAGCGCCCAGGTGGACACTACGCCCAGCACAAGCGCGCATGCGGCCATGAACGAAGCACTCGCATGAACTTTGCTCAGTGATGATGACGCATCGCGTTGCTGCAGGAAGATCTCAAACGGCCGCTGTGCCTCCGCAATCAGCTCACTCATGGTACAGCTAATAACTGCGCCAGACGCAAACCCCATTGCGACCACGAGTGTTTGCTGATCAGAGAGTCGCGACCAGCGTTTGCTGTAGGTCACGAGTGCGCCGATGGAGATGGCTGCACTGGTGACGCATGTGAGCGCGATGCCAAGGAAGACGGTGGGCTTGGACGACATGGCCTGCACGAGAGAGTGGCTGTCCGGCATCGTGTTGTTCTGTTGTGTCGAGAGTAGGAAGCTGCTGATTGTGAATGAGGGGGTGCCCTAAAGAAGACTGAAAGTGAGCCATTCAGATTTTCTGGTGCGTTTCAGCCGTTGAGGGGGGAGGCGAGAAGAAAAATCGCCGTTGGGAGGAGGAGTGAAGCCATTTGTGAAGCTATCATAATAGTGGAAAAAGGTTAACTTCCACATATCAGTTGGTGCGTCATGAAAATCCTGTGGAAACTAGAGTTCTAACTTACTCGCATATACTCCTGGACTCGCCTCTTCTTGCACATCTCAACGTGTACGCTGTGGTTGTGAGGAAGCACTATCTATTGCTAAATGGATCCTTTGACACAGAATAACAGATCGTCCATGTTGAGATCGATCACAACAACCTTCTTGCTTCTCACGGGTTTGTAGTTGGCGGCCTCGACGATGTAGGTCTCGCTGCGTCTTCTTCTTCATTTTGAGTACCCGTTTGCCGATGACAATCTCTCGCTTCAGGAAGATGTTGCTGCAACACCATCAGTAACGGTCTGGTGGTCAAACTTGTAGCTGAGCGCGCGAAAGTCTGCAGAAGTGATCAAGAGCTGTTGAGGCCACGCAGTTGTTTGCCGACAGGTCAAAAATCAGTTGTCTGTTAAGCCAAGAAGATTAACCTAAATCAATTCACTTTGGAACCTTCACAACCACGAGCGCTCCAGAAGCTAAATCTCCTGTCAAAATTGGATATATCAGGCGTCCGGTCAACGCGCTCTGGTCTGTAAACCCATACCAAGATGGAACCGAACTTTGGCGCTGACGTGCTGCATGTAAACGCTAACCCGGTTCCATTTTTGTAGGCGTTGAAGCTATGATCGCATTACAGCACTTGTACATATTTGACCATCTTGCGGATAAATGGGCTCCGTTGAAAAAGCGACCAATGAAATCGCACAGGACAAAGGCCTCCATCGTAGAAACCCTCCTGAAATAGATATCGTTTTTTAAAGGGACCCGCTGAATGCGTGTTTTCCGTTCGGAAAGCTCAACCTGACATGCTCGCCGTTCTCGATGACGACGAATGTATCCCACTCGCACTCACAGACGCTCGCTCCCTCGACCGCTCATTCGCGATTTCCATCCGCTCTCAGCACAACAACAACGAACACAGGACCAGCCCACATCACGATGACCGACTCTGCTCAGCGCCGCGCCACCGTGCTGGACGGCAAGGCCACGAGCGCCAAGATTCAGCAGGACGAACTCACCCCCGCGTGCGCAGCGTTCCTCGAGCAGCACGACCGCCGCGTGGGACTCGCCGTCGTCGTCGTGGGCGCGCGCAAGGACTCGGCTACGTACGTGCGCATGAAGCAGCGCGCGTGCACCGCCGCGGGCATCGAGTCCTGGAAAGTGCACATCCCCGTGCCAGAAGACATCGACGTCGTGGATCTGGACGAACGTGCGCAGAAGCAAGTAGTGCAAGAGCTCCTGGACACGATCCAGAAGCTCAACGCGCGCGACGACGTCGATGGGATCATCGTCCAGCTACCACTGCCGAGCTTCTGTGATGAAGACGCGATCCTCGCGACCGTTGCGCCGGAGAAGGACGTCGATGGGTTGCATCCCGAGAGCCACGCCGCGCTCTTCCAGTTCGCAACGAAGAAAGCGGTTCAGCACCAGAAGGAGAACAGCGGCAACCACCATGAAGAAACTGTCGCGTTCAATATCCCGTGTACACCCGCAGGCTGCATTGAGCTGCTGGACACATACGGCATTTCACTCGAAAGTAAGCGCGTCGTCGTACTGGGCCGCAGCCAGATCGTCGGTCTCCCCGTGTCGTTGCTTTGCTTGCATCGCAATGCCACGATCACGATCTGCCATTCGAGAACGGAAGAGCTGAAGGCCCGAGTGCAGGAAGCCGATATTCTCATCGCAGCGATCGGCCGCGCGCACTTTGTGAAAGGCGACTGGATCAAACCGGGAGCTACGGTTATCGACGTGGGCATCAACGCCGTGGACGACGCAAGCAAGGCGGCGGGCTACCGTCTCGTTGGGGATGTTGACTACGAAGAAGCGTCGAAAGTCGCACACGCCATCACGCCTGTGCCCGGTGGCGTCGGTCCCATGACTGTCTCCATGCTGCTGAGGAATACTGTGCAGACCGCGTACCGTCGAAAGCGAGCTGCTGCCAGCAAGAACTCCAGCTGAAAATGTCTCTGCCACTGACTTGAGGTCTTCCAAGTACCAGCTATCGCTTGCGCCTGAAATTGTCAAAGTCCATTAAAAAAAATGAATGCAAACAAGTGCATTGATGGTTGTGATCAATGGTGCTCCATTTCAGGTAATGCACTAGAACTCGTTCTGGTCGAGCTCTTCTTCATCGTCATCTTGATCCAGGAAGCCTTCGTCTTCTGATGAAAAGTTGCCGCTTTCCTCCACGAGCTGCACTTCCTGGTGCAGTTCTTCCCAGTAACCGACCCTTGCGGAGGTCTCGCATCGAGCGGAGTGGGTGCCATTTCCGGTGGGGACCATCGAAGCCGTTGGTGACGGCGGTTTGTAATAGTAGGACTTCCCAGACGCCTGCTGCTGCTCCAGCTCTGCTTCGAGGGACAGGAGGTCTTGATCTACTCCGTCACGCTGCTTCTGTGCATTAAGAAGCAATCGAGAGCAGCCAAAGTGTCCGTACGCCGCTGCGACTTGAGCCGGGATCTCCCAGTCGTTGTTGAAAGCGGAAGGATCGGCACCACAGTCGAGCAGGGTTTGTACGACTGTTACTCGACCAGACAGCGCCGCATAGTGCAGCGGAGTGTCGCCACGCTCATCTGTCGCGCTCATGTTTGCTCCATGATCGAAGAGAAGCGAGGTCACTTGAACTGCATTAGCAGAATCTACGCAAAGATGCACTGGCGAGCGCCGTAGACTGTCAGCATGATCGATCCATTCGTTGGGGGTGTTCCCGAGCAGCAATGTGGTGATGTCGAAGTGGCCAGAGAGTATTGCCAAGTGAAGGGGAGTCCTTCCATTGACATCACATTGGCGGAGAAGCAAGTGGCAGAACTTCTTCTGAACTCGGTCCTCGGTCGGAAAGACGAGTTGCTTTGCACACTCGGCGAAGCCCTTTTCCGCTAAAATATGCAGTGGGGTGCGGCCACTGGAGTCAGGATCATGGAAGAGAAGACTCCCGTGCGACGCATCAACCTCCGATGCATTGCCCCTAGCACGGAGACTGAATTGCTCGTAGAGATACCCGCAGACCTCAACCTGGTCGAGTTCACATGCTCGATGAAGGACGTTTTGCCCCTTCTTGTTGGTGATCGACCAGTCGGCACCATAGTCGATCAGCTCCCGCATCAACTCCAGATGCCCGTTGATGGCAAACAGCATGAGTGGCGTCTCCCCATGGTCGTCGATTGCGTTCACGTTCACGCGACCATTGTTGATCAGGAACTCGAGCATCTCCAGACGAAAACGATAGCTCTCGGTGCAAAATGCGAGCATGTGCAGTGCACTTCGACCAGTTACCGGATCTAACGCTGCTGTAGCATTAACACCTTGGTCAAGCAGGAACTGCGCATCCTCGACCGACGCACTCGCCACTGCATCAAAGATAGTCAGCTCCACGCATTCCTGCTGGGCAAACTTGGAAGGTGAAGCCCGCGAGACTGGTGATTCATGACTTCGCTTGTGCATCGACCGGATTCGCCCCATTTTTCGAGTGAGTACGCAGAATCCGGGAAGATCCATCTCATCCACGTCGATATCTTGGTTCGAGTCCTTGGAATGACCACTTGAGCCTGCAACTGCATTCTCGATGATCGGTTGCACATCTGCAGCGATTTCCTCCAATGCCTCTTGAAGCTCAAGAGCAGTGTGCGCTCCAGGGTTGAACATCAACAGCAACTTTCGAGTCATTAAAGAGCCGAATCGCAGACGAATTCCACTATAGCTCTTGGACGTCATCCACGCCTGGCCACGTGAGAACAAGAACTGAAGATTGTCTTCATCGCCACCTGCAGTCTTCGCTGGTCTCTCGATGCAAAAACGCAGTTGCTGTCGGCTGCGGAAGCCTCGATAAGCGCGCTGCACAGCGTGAGCGGCGCAATTGAGGTGTTTGGCAGCACTGATCCCCTCGGATAGGATAGCTGGTAGCTGATGGCACACCCACTGCTGGAGTTCAAGGCGAAAGCCAAGCCGATTTGCCTGGATTGCCCGCGTGATTGCCGCTTGGTCAACCTCACGATCATTTTTTACATCCGATTGCGGGCTAGTATGTTTGACCAAAGTTCCGTCGGCGTTGTGTCTTGTGGCTGTCATTTCCACATAAATGAACCTCTCGAGAAGCTGTTTGCGAATGCTGACGTAGATGACTCGACACCGATATCCAGCCCATCGCGACTGAATGACGACTGCGGCAGATTCTTGTCTTGATCTGACGAGCCTCCTTATGCTCGCGTTCTTCGCCTCATGAATTAGCTTGTCTTCTTGCAGCTTCACGGCAGCTCGTCTCGCCTTCCACACTCGCTTCAGCCATTGTCCCCAGCAAAGCTGGATCTTTCTCGCAAACCCGCTGAGTCTCAACTCAAACAACCGGGATTCTTCGTGCCGCTTCGCCTCCTTGACACTTGCAAACTGTTGCCGAGTGTAGTAGCCACGCCAGACGGTCTCGATCAAGACTGCAGCATTCACGACTCCGATCTCCTCGCACTTCTTCCGCCACTCCCGCCACTTGCGAAGGATTCGTCGACCACAAACCCTGCGGTGAATTCTGTCGAGCTCAGCAGATATGAATTGTGTACTTCGATACGCTTCAGTCCACTTTCGCCATTGTCGCTGGATCTTTCGAGCGCACACTCGTCGGCGCAGAGTTATTGAATGTGCAGCTCGAGCAATCTCCGCCTCGAGGTATTCCCTAGCCAGCACCAACGCAACTCTTCGGCGCTCCTTTACTAGCATATGCCACCTTCGCCACTTTCGCTGAATCTTCCGAGTGCAAGCATCTCGACGCATCTTGTCTCCTTGCCGAAGTCTCACTACCTCCACCTCACGGCACTCCCTCTCCAGTCTCACCGCAGCCTCACAGCGCTCATTCAATGCTGCTCGCCATCTTTGCCACGCCCGTTGGATCTTTCGGACACATGCTTGCTGACGCATCTGATGCGCTTTCCCGAGTCTCGCGAGTTCTGCCTCTAGACACTGATTTGCTAACTCATCTGCAGCATTTTGATGCTCCTCTGCTTCGACTCGCCACCTCTTCCACTGGCGCTGAAGTTTTCTAGCCGATGCGTGTTTACGGATCTGCTCAAGTTGCTCCTGTCGAATCTTTTGTGCTTGTCGGCGCTTCTCTGCTTCGACACGTGATCTCCTCCATCGCTGCTGGATTTTCCTTGCTGAAGCGCGTTTGCGAACCCGCTCAAGCTGATCTTGTCGATCCTTATGTGCATATCGGCGCTGCTCGACTTCCACGGCTTGTAGGCGTTTAATCTTCTCAAGTACTCGTAATATCCACCTCTGGATTCTGCGAGCACAACAGCGGCGGCGAATGAGAGCAATACGTTCCAATCTCTTAAGCTCTTTCAGTTGCAGTCGTATTCGAAGTAGCTTCAGCTGCCACCGACGCCAATAGTGTTGAATATTTCGAGCACAAGCACTTCGACGAAGACCGAGAAGCTTTTCTTCCCTGGCTAGCCTCTTCTGTGTCTCAATCATGTCGTCATGCCACCGGCGCCATCTCCGTTGAATTCTGCGAGAACACACACGACGTCGAATAGCGAGACAGTGCTCCTGTCGTTCTCGTTCTCGCTCGGCAAGCTCGCCCTGCTTGATCACCGCCCTCCTCAAACGCCAGCTTCGCTGGATTGTACGAGCGCAGTAATGACGACGCATGGCTTGAGCTCTGATGGCTCTATCCTCCTCCAGCTTTCGGTGCTGCTCTGCTCTTCGCCATGGCTGCCAGCAGCGCTGAATTTTTCTGGCAGATGAGCTGCATTTTAGATGTTGCAGACGGGTGTGCTTGTGATACAGCAAGATAGCTATGTGATCGACGGAAGAAGTTGCTGATTCGATGCTCACCCTCGTAAGCTTCTCAGCTACGAATCTTATGTCGACAACTACAGCAACCAGGAGCTTTTGAAGCTCCAGCTGACGCTGCAAGTCGTAATGCCGATTCTTCTCCTCTTGAAGCCGACGCTGTTCACCAGCTAGTACATTGCGTGAGCTTTGAATCCGTCGCTCAATAAAAGAGCAGATCGCGCTGATCGCAGCTTCTCGTTGCCGCTTCTCAGCAATCATTTGTTGCTTCATGTGGGACTTTCGCTTCTGCAGCAAAGCGAAATTGTCTTTCACTTGCTGAGATCGTTTTTCCTCTTCGCGCTTGCGCAGCAACATTTCCTTCTCTCGCTCAATCACCAGTCGTCTTTGTCGTTCCATTTCAACTGCGTGCGCAAGCTCAGCATTTTCTCGCTCAAACTTTGATCTCTCCCTTGACGTGCGAACCTGGTTCGACAACCACTTTGAAATGACGATGCGATTTTTGTCAGCAACGGCGACTTCGATCGCCTTCTGAGCAGCGGTTGCTTCAAGTGCCTTCTCAGCAATCAAGCGCTGTTGCTGAAGCGTGAGACTAGTAACATCTTGCTGGGCTCGATCCAGCAGCTGCTCAAGCTGTTCTTTCTCCGCCTGTGCAATTCGATCGCGCTCGGAGATTTCTTCACGGACCATTCGCTCTTGCTCGTCCTTCACAGCCAGAATCTCTCTTTGCACTCGCAGTTGCTCCAGTCTCTCTCTTCTTGCCTTGGCGTGGAGTATCCGCGCATCGATGAAAGCCTTGATCTTCGTCCTTGCAATGTGCTCGTGTAATTGCTGTGAACGCTGCTTGTGGGTTTCAAGAAGCGCTTGCTGAGCTTTCGTCAAGCTCACCTTTTCTTTCTCGAGTTTCGCTAATTTTCGATGAAGCACACGAAGTTGAAGCTTGTCTTGTGCACGCCACTGTTCTGTATCGCACTCTAGCGCAGCTTTCTCCCTGGACACAAGAAGCCATTGTTCGTGGTTTTCTGCTTTTTCTCTTACCACTCGCTTGATCTTGCGATGCAGCAGACATGAGTCGAGAAAAGCGGTTATCTTGAGCCGTGCTAGTTCCCGCCTTCTCTTCTCCTCCACGAGTTGGTGTCGCCCGAGAACGCGCTGATGGCGCCTCAGCAATTTGGTTCGCTCAGCTTCAGATCGCTTCCATTTCGCTTCCAGGTCATCGAGAGCTCCTTTCATAGAGCGTTCGAGCTCCCGCTGCCTCTTCAGTTCTTTCTTTTGGCGCTTCTCCTCTTCTTGACGAGCCTTGAGTGAAAAGAGCTGGCTTTTCAGCAGAATCCGCTGATTTTCAGCAGCGACACGAGCGAGTCGTTGACGAAGGATGCTTTCCCGAAAGAAGCACTGCACTCCTTTCGCTGCTTGATGCCGACGCTGCTGAAGTTGATATTGGCGAACTCGTCCTGCTTCTTGTTTTCTTAAAGCGTCACGTCGTCTCCGCCACCAGCGATGTATCCTTTCCTTCGAAGCTTCACGCCGCCGGCGACACTTGATGGTCCGGGTGTAGAATACGAAGCGCTTGAAAGCCATGTGAGCCGATCGGAAGGCTGTTTTTTTTCGCATAACACGCACATGGAGAAGATGAAGCGCCCACGCGCTTTGTATTCGCCCTGCTGCCGCATTTTTCGTTAATGACTCCAGCTGCAGCTGAGCAAATTGTCGAGCACGATGCGCGTCGTAGACGAAGCAGCAAATCTGGCGCAGAGCTGTCCTTCGCCTCAGTATTCGCTTCGCTTCTGTCTGCCCCAGAGCAAAGTCTCGCCAAGGTCGAAAGTACCGCCGCAGCATCTTCAGCTCGCGCTCCAAGTACATTGGGGATTCGTAAAAGCTCGGAACGGGTCGCGTGATTGGTGACGCGACTGTGCTTGGAAGCTTGTGCTCCTTTTCGATGAGATGGTCGAGATGGTACCCCATGTCAAGTGCAGCAACTTGAACATCGCGGCAAAGAGCATAAATCTTCTCCAATACTGGCTCCTCGGTTTTGCAGGTGTTTGAATTGTCGCTTGCGAGGTGCTTCTCAGGCGTATGGTCGACCATCCATTGTTCGTCCTCTGGTGCTAGTTCAAAGTCGTAGACAATAAGCTCATTCGAAGCTTTGGAAACGCCTGGTAGTGTGTCATGTTCTGGGCTCGTTTCATCATCACTTGTCCTTTTCAAGCGCACAGAATCCGGTAGAGGCGGACCGGAGGTCACCAGCAAAGTCGGTAGTGAAGATTCTGTCGAGTCGAACGCGTCGAGCGACGGCAGCATGCCCAACGCCGAGGCAATCATCGAGCGAGTTGTCTCCGATGAATACTCAAGCATGCTGTCGTCAGGTACTTCGTCAGAAGTTGCAACACCTCTGACGAACTTGTCGTCTTCATCTTTGTCTTCGTTTGAGCCTGGTGCTTCTTGCACAGATTGGCTGTCGCTATCGGCAAGTGGTGTTGAAATTTGCTGAAAGCAGCGTTGAGCTGACAAGTCTTTTTCGCTTCGCTCGGCATTCGCTTCCAAAGCTTCAGCGCGAACGGTACCGGTAATTGATGCCGAGAGCTCGCAAGAGCTCAGAGGCTTCGGCAAGTTTTTGCTCCTTTGGTCAGCCAGCAATTCCTTCGCGACATTCAAAACTGGATCGCTGAGGTGAGCATCAGGTAAGGTTGTTATCCTGACAGATGTAGCAGATGCCACTACTTCAGCAGAGTCCAGTGAACTGCTTGGCTGGATGCTTTCACCACAAGCTTCAATGTTGTCGACACATTCGGATGGTCTAGCACTGTTCAGTAAAGTCATCGCTTGGCTCTTGTAGAGGCTATCACCGCTCGACTTTGTTTCACTCGTTTCATCACCTCGTGCAACATGGGAACTGCTCTTCTCATTCCATGGCAAATTTGCTTCGACAGGTTTGTCACGCGCTGCGACGGTATCTCCAGACTTGGATCCTTTCCGTTTCTTTGCGGAGGCTCTCGCTGCACTTTGCTGCTTGGCTGCAGCTGGCGACGAGATAAACGCCTCTTCAACGGAGGGTACTACGGAAGTTATCCGAGCAGATGTCGTATCCAATGGTCTCTCTTCGACTCTGCTAGCTTCTCCTTCGTGTTGCTTCTCACCGGTGTGCCAAGCAACGAAGCTGGACCGAGGATGCAGAGGAATTTCTCTCTCGACATTGTCCTCTGTCTCAATGAACTCCGTTCGTGATGGAGGCTGCCGATGCGCCTCGGAAGCTGAATTGGAAGCCAGGACAAATCGACTGCGTTCTGAGGAAACACTTCTGCTCGAGTTTGCAGCCGAGGGTGGGCGTAGATAGCTTGGCAGTAATCGTGTCGCGTTGGCACGATTCTCAAGCTCGATCAGATGCAGAAGCGCCACTGCTACTCGATCTGGCGGTAACACTTGCCAGGTTGACACATGCTTCCGCATGTAAAGCGCAAACGTCTCCAGCTTGTGTACCAAGAGCTTGAAGAGTGATGACGAGCTTGCTGTGGACGACGATGGATATGGCGACGAAAAGGCTGAACTGGAGTACGACGACGAAGACACATGGTTGCACGAACACAGCAGCAACTCGGACGAGTCGAGGGATAGCCCCTCCATGAACGGGTTCCGGATGAGGCTGACACTGTTGCTGTCGAATATCCGAATGAGTGACGTAGAACAGGATAGAAAGTCCACGTCGGAAGAGATCATCTGAAGGAGGTACGCATGAAGCTCCCGCTCGAGGTGTGCGACAGCAGCTGGAGGTTCTGCACTCGTCAGGATCTCCCTGCAAAAGTACAACTGCATCTCCACGATTGACAGCGAGAGGCTTCGCAGCTTGTTGAGCATTTTCACGAGTCGCGGCGACAGCTGTGGCGGTGAAAGCCTGTCTTGCTGGGACATGCTCGTCGCGTTGCTGGATACCTCCTGCTGCAACTGAGCCACGAGTTCATCGCGAAGCTGGGCATTCTGTCGCAGTGAGGTGGAGAGCAGCGCAGACGGTGACTCTCTCACTGATGTGTTTCGAGTAACGCGGCGGCCGTCGCGATCGATGAGATCAGGCGTCGGATCCAAATGATGTCGGCTGCTGAGCACTCTCTGCTTCAGCTTGTACGGGCTGAGTAGCTTCTGCTGTGCATTGCGAGCTTGGACAGAGACCGTCTCTGGATACAAAGTGCTTTGTGATCGCGAACTCTTCATTGCGTTGTCGTTACAAGACGCACGCGATTTTGCAGATTGCGGACGCTGGTTTCCTCGTGTCGCTGAACCCGCCTCAAAAACCTGGTCATGTTCTTCGAATGCTGCGTACTGGCTTGGGTGTCGCTGATAGCGATGATTAAAGCTGTCTTCGTAGGCGCCAGTAGCAGACACTCGTCGATGTGAAATGTCTCGCGTATGTGTCTTCGCAGGTATGGATCGCTCATAGTTGCCGTTGTCGTAGCGAGCTGGTGCGAGCACAACCGAGTCATCCAGCTCGAGCTCCACGAGGAGATGCCGCTGATCGCTGCGGGTCCTACCATGATAGCCTGGCATCTGCACCTTACCCAGCAACCAATTGATTCACGTTATAAGCTGGGATACGTAGCACCAAGCATCAATAAAAAGTGCACATACCTCCTGTGATCTCCGTCGAGCCATGCTTGTCTGGGTTCTACTCTACTGAAAAGTGTTCAATCACGCGGTCAAGCTGCAGCTTATCGCCTATCACCAGCGCAGCCTCGCGCACATTTTAGAGCTTAGTCGCACTGTCGATGAAGCTTTGAGGCTGATCCTAAACGCATCGCGACTGAGCGAACGGGCGGCGGACAGCGCACGTTTACTTCCTCGGCCGTTGCGCGCCGTCCGTTGATCGCATGGGTAGCTAAAAATACACGCACACGAGCGTAGCGTAACGCGAATCGCATGGCAGTACATTCGTAGTCATTTCATCTTGCAGGCACTCACATACGTGCCCTCCATCTGCACGCACAACGAGTGTGCCGCTTCATACAGCAGCACTCACATTTCCCTTCTGGCCAAATGCGCGCGCTCGCGTTGAAGTGCCCGTCAAAGAGTTGAAAAAGGAAACCTCGCTTAAATCTAATCGTATTTATCACAAATGCGTACTTAAAAACATATAAAATTCGCGCTTGGAGAGTCAGAACAAAAGCT